>JAWQFJ010001049.1:171436-203936 GCA_034096865.1 Theodoxus fluviatilis | reverse complement strand
ACAAAAAACCAACACCGTGCTGATTAAAAAAACGCCCATATTCCTATCTTAAAATGGATTAGAGGGCAAAAGCCTCACTAGCAGCTATACATGTATTTTGCAGAAGGTTGTGTCATTCAAGTACTATTTCTGTCGCGGAGATAGAAACAGTGGCAGGCACAGACTGACAATACACCCACATAGTTGTCCCTGTGGTGCTGGCCAGCAGTGCGACGTTCTTGGCGAAAGGACAATGATATGGCCACGTTCAGATAGGCCGTGTACCGAATTAATCATTAATGTTTCCACTTCGATGACGATAGGTGGTAGTGTTTCAAAGATAAGGGCGATTTTACAGGGTTTTCATTCCCCAGTTTCTCGACACACGCCTTGACGTTAACATGTGAGAATGGTCACTACAACTTTTTTGTTAAATACTAAAATATGCTAAGAATGATCTCACCATCCATACCCTAGTGCCATTTTTGTGGATGCCAGTCAAGATACACAACAAAAGGCAGTGTTTAATTATTATACTTATCAGGATGCTGCAATCGTGACCACTGCAGATGTAAACAGCGGTTACGCCTGGGCAGAATACTTCAAGCACTCTGTCATCAACTAATTGGTGGCATCAGATGCAGGCTTTGACAAATAGCCTATCTTAAAGTTACTCCTGTATCCTTAAAATAACCACACTTGTGACCTTGACCTTGATAAAGGACAGTATGGCAGTGTCCAGAAATGTTCAATCACCAAAGAAAAAATTGTGCTAAGTTTTACTCTTTGTGGGTTGGGGGTTACAACGATAGACCCACCGCGTCTTACTATGCGATTCGTAAATCCAAATGGCTAGGACTCTAACTAGCTCTAATTATTTTCGTGATCAAAGGCCTTATGTAGCTTACAAAGGCTTAGAGGACTCAGAACATCATTCATTCATTAGTGAGAGCAACAGGTTCAATTTATGACAAAATGCCAAATTTCGCCTGTTCCCAAATCACTGAACCAATGTTACGAGTGCAGCGGCCTTGACCTATGAAAATGGCCAATAACAAAGCTTTGTTTTACACGTCATCTCACCTGTTATCTTTGTGCCAAGTTATGTGGCAGTGCAACCTATAGTTTCCAACAAAATTGCTGGTCTCTGCCTTGATAGTGTACCACCTAGACTACTGCAACTCTCTTCTGGCGGAGGTCCCTCTAAATCCGATGACAACCTGCAGAAGTTGCATAATGCCGCTGCCAGTCATCACAAGGACTAGGTAGGATGCGAGAACACATCATCCGGGTGTTGAAAGCCTTTCACTGGCTCCCTGTGTCGGAGAGAGTCAGCTTTAAACTGGCTGAAACAGCGGAAAGCATCCAAGTGCATATTTGGACAGATGGCATTTTCCTATGTAGGGCCTCTTGTCTGCAATCCCCTACCTGTAAAACTTCGATCATCTTTAAAATTAGATGCGTTTAGACAAGACCTAAACACGCATCTTTTTGCCAAATTCTACAAGTGACGTTTAATAAGTGTGCGCTGCGAGCGACTCGGTAAGGGTCGGAAGCAGCGCTTCATAAGCGATGATGATGATGATGATGATGATGACGACGATGACGATAATGATCTCAAACGTTTTTCATACACGCGCAGGCGCGCGAGTGCGGACAGACAGACTCATGACATCGATGCAAATCACAAACACAATTTGTTTACATCAAGGAGAAGATACTTTTTTTCTAAAAGATGGAATACGCTACGCTGCCGCCCTCCCCACCCCCCACCCCCCTTCCACCCCCCCACCCCCCCAAAAAAAAACCTGCGTAGAAACTGACAGTTGTTTATGGTAGGTCTCCTTAATCTCCATAATTAGCATAGAACCGGCCCCTATTTGACGTCACTACCAAGCTTTGCAACGACTTATGATTCGATTTTTTCAAACTACTAAAACAAAATTATATCAAGAAAAAACGCATGAGAATCCGTGTTTCAAAGAACCAGTTTTCGACAGCCAGAGGTATTTCAAGACAGAACCTTTTTCCTCGTCGTACTTTATTTCGATAATCAAAAGTTCCTAGGAAACTAAAAAGCCACCCGAGAATGGAAACAGATGTTATGACACCTTCGTCCTCTCAAGACTTGGTTGGGCATTAACATAACACACACACACACACACACACACACACACACACACACACACACACACACACACACACACACAAACTGTGGATCTGAAAAGAAAAGACTGAGCAAAAACATATGTCTCATACTACACATGCATATAAACACTTATGTTTGTGACGGGTCCTTTTAAATTAAGTCGCTTGGATACATTGTTCAAGTGGAGATACGGCCGACAAATTCATCCTTGGGGGTCATTCTAGCAATTTTGAGATTTAAACTCGATTCTGAAATCTGAACCATTCCTACGTATATTCGGAGAGTTAAATATTTCATATCTACTGCTAAATGATATGTGTGTGCGTGATTTTGTGTGTGTGTGTGTGTGTGTGTGTGTGTGTGTGTGTGTGTGTGTGTGTGTGTGTGTGTGTGTGTGTGATAGGGGAAAAAACTTCGTCTGATTGCATAACACTCCACCACATCATCACATCGCTCATTTTCATTGATCGTTGAGGGATGTAATCGAAAATTCGCTCAGGGCCAAATATCATTTACGTAGCTAGATTACAAGTAGGAGGTGGCTACGCAAAATGTAGCTCAGACCTGAAGAGCCGTTTTCGTGAAAAGCTCATGTTTTGTACAGTATGCATATACAGTTTGTCATCACTGAGCAACCACTGTACATACCATGATAGTTTTGGTGTCATCTTGAAGGGCGGTGATTTTACGATGACACACATCATCTTACAAGAAGGGCAAAGCCCATACGACTCACATGCTTGGCCTTGACCTTTATATGACCTTGACCTTCATGTGACCTTCAAGGTCAAGGTCAAACAACTAAACCTACCAATGACATCATACACAAAGAAATGCTTTACACATTTTCCCTACCAAAATACATGTGACCTTGACCCACGGTCAAGGTCATCCAAGGTCATGCAACACAAAGCTGTTAATTCAAGACATAGGAAGCACAATGGTGCTTATTGGCACTTTCTACCATGAGATATAGTCACTTTTAGTGGTTCACTACCCCATTTTGGTCACATTTCATAAGGGTCAAAGTGACCTTGACCTTGATGATATGTGAACAAATGTGTCTCATGATGAAAGTATAACATGTGCCCCACATAATTATTAAGTTTGAAACAGTTATCTTCCATAGTTCAGGGTCAAGGTCACTTCAAAATATGTATACAATCCAACTTTGAAGAGCTCCTGTGACCTTGACCTTGAAGCAAGGTCAACCAAACTGGTATCAAAAGATAGGGCTTGCTTTGACCTATATACCACTTGTAGCTAAGGTCGCCATTCTCAATAACGTGGGAGAAAATTGGGAAAATGTGAAAAATGACTGTTTTTGAGACCACATTTATGGCTCCTGTGACCTTGACCTTGAAGCAAGGTCAAGTCACTATGTATGTTTTTTGAGGCCTTGTCATCATACACCATCATGCCACATTTGGTGTTGATAGACTTAATAGTCTCCGAGAAAAATCCAACGTTTAAGTTTTTTACGGACGCCCGGACGCCCGGACGCCCGGACGGACGGACGCCCGGACGCCCGGACGGACGGACGACACGGCTCAGTACATAGACTCACTTTTGCTTCGCATGTGAGTCAAAAATCATTCAAGGTGTACGTGCGCCTTTTTTGGGAGGACCGGTCACATTTGTGAACTCTCTCTCTTTCTCTGTCTCTCTCTCTCTCTCTCTCTCTCTCTCTCTGTCTCTCTCTCTGTCTCTCTCTCTCTCTCTGTCTCTCTGTCTCTCTCTCTCTCTGTCTCTGTCTCTCTCTGTCTCTCTCTCTCTCTCTCTCTCTGTCTCTCTCTCTGTCTCTCTCTCTCTCTGTCTCTCTCTCTGTCTCTCTCTGTCTCTCTCTCTCTCTCTCTCTCTCTCTCTCTGTGTCTCTCTCTCTGTCTCTCTCTCTCTCTTTCTTTTCCTCCCTCCCTACCTCCATATCTCTCTTAATGATGACATACCTATGTCCATCGACATCGTACGTTTAGTGGTAACCACTACTGTTCAGATGAGCTGTCGGCCTATGAATAAACTTCGTGTTCTCTCTCTCTCTCTCTCTCTCTCTCTCTCTCTCTCTCTCTCTCTCTCTCTCTCTCTCTCTCTCTCTCTCTCTCTCTCTCTCTCTCTCTCTCTCTCTCTCTCTCTCTCTCTCTCTCTCTCTCTCTCTCTCTGTGTCAGTCATTCCTCCCTTCACCCCTGAAAAAAAAATCCCACTTCCCACACCATAACGTTGATGTATTTTTTGGACTGGGGGCGTAGAAAAGTGGATCAATTTAGGCTGCAGGCAACAGACTAAGGGAACGGATACTTTACAGAATTTATCGCTGCAAACCATGCCTCCTTTTCATTAGAGCTCGCTGAAAAAGCCTCCCTTATCTATATGAACTACTCGAAATCAATGCTATCAAGCGTTCATTTCTCTGAAGATTGGCGGCAGGGCATCGAAAATGACCCGAATCTCGAAGGCAACCTCGGTACTGACGTTCAAGCCGCACGCAGCGCCAGGGAAAATCTGACGCACCGGATGCTACACCATTGCTTCCCTCTCACTTGCTCTGCCAGTTTTGCGGTGCTGACGTCACAGAGATTTGACCAGAAGGATGTCGGGTCAGCAAGTCGTTCGCTTGGACAGAAATTTCCAGAAACGCGTAAAAACTCAGCTTGACGGAGTTTTCAATGAAATAATGTTGCCGTGGCAGTTGCCGCAGTTACAGAGCATGCAGCTTGGGATGTTCTCACACAGATACAAACTGCTTTTTCATTGTCAAAAGGAATATGCATGTCTGCGTTCTTCCTTGTTCATTGATAAAGAGGTAAAACAAAATAAAACAAAACAATAAACACTAACAGAAACTAGCAAACTTAACCCCTTGTCTCTTCAGCCGAGTGAAACGTTATTCACATCTTCGCCATTGATGGAGAATAAGTCGAGTCATCCCGAGCAAGACTGAACCACGGCACCTGATCGCATCGCACAGCTGCCATCAGGTCGGGCTACGACGTCAAATCCCGATCTTTAAAAAAGGATGCGTTCGTCAGCGTAGTTAGCCGTTCGCCTGCGGTCAATTACATATCAGATCTATAACTATCTGCTTCCCCTTGAAAAATGGAGCGTTCACACGACCCCTTTAATACGTTCCTTTACTAGAAATACATATTCGCTAATGTGAAACGAAACCTAGCTCGAGGGAAATTATTTTTGAAGAAGTTACGTTTGTTGTGGAAAACAAAACAAAAAGGAACAAGTTAAGAAACTTTGTTTCACGTCAGCTCCGTACCTAAATGTCAAAATGTTGCCTTAGAAACCCGCCAGAACAGAGTTCGCCGACTCTTCTGTGACATAATGAAAGGTATTATGTTGCATTAATAGCAATATTATGTCTCTTCGGCCACTTTCAACGATTAATTAAACAGGTTACCTTACAAATCGAGATATGGAAATGCTTTTCACAGAAAGACAGCTGCATCCTCACGCTGCGAGATAACTCCATCTTCACATTTCCGCAATGTAATTACACGCACACGAACGCATTTAGCTACTTCTAGCCGTGCACAATTAAAGCAAAACGAAGAAGAACGCGAAGTTGTGTATTCAACGCCCACAGCATACTCTAGATAAGTGGATTCTCCAAATGTCAAGCCAATATTGCCCTAGAGAGTATAAAATGGCTTCGGACGAGAGATCCATAGCCAGGAACGTGATGGAAGGCGGGGAGAGAGTGGAAGGAGGCGACTGGCTGGATACATAAAGGAGGATATAGAGTGACAGAGGTAATCTGGCACACCTTGATAGCAACTCCCCCATGGGCGTTACAGACAGATGGCTGGAAAATACCATCACACCTTCCGACTCGAATGATCTATGGAGGCCGCGCCTCTTGCATCGCAGCACAAACAAGAGAACGGATGCACTGTCTCGAGATGATGGGAGAAAAAAGTCTGCAGGGACAAGGACAGACAAGGCTACCCATGCGCCATATCGAAACGATGTTCGGCGTCTGTTTACCGATGCTTACTGCGTTTTACCTTCGCTGACCGGCACTGATACGAGAAGACAGACGAGTCTGGGTCATGTCATGCCTTTAGCTAATCCATCTCCATGCTTACACCCCCACCCCCCACCCACCCCTCTCTCTCTCTCTCTTCCCCTCCCTTCCTCTGTGTGTGTGTGTGAGAGAGAGAGAGAGAGAGAGGAGAGAGAGAGAGAGAGAGAGAGAGAGAGAGAGAGAGAGAGAGAGAGAGAGAGAGAGAGAGAGAGAGAGAGAGACGAAACCTATTTGTACAAAATAGTACGAGAGAAACGTGTGCGGATGTGTACATGGTAGGAGTCAAGACTTGGCTGCCAGTTTTGCAAGTTTCACGCGCATGAACAAGAAAACTGATCGAGATGTCTAACAGTCCCTAATTTCCGTAACGTCCATGCAGCTATACTGAAGACCCGATGGTCCGTCCTTCTCGTGCGGTCCATGTCGTCCGCGGTGTCGCCGGGTTTATTGTGTCTGGTTAATGGCTGTCTGTTGACCTGCGTTGGAGCTGCCGTTGATGAGACCTTTGCTTCTAGTAGATCAGGCGTCTGGCTGGTGGGGCGTGATCCTTCGCTGGCGGCAACATCTGTGGATGGTGGCTTGAGTGAAGTAGCCTCGGAGCCCGGCAAAGTTACATCCGATCCCACCACTGATTTGAAAGCACCAGAAGATAGCAGGTGACTTTCCTTGTCCTCGCTGAACTCATTCCCTCTACATCCATCTCTCCATTTACAAAGCACCACGTCCTATTGCGCCTCAAACCCCCTCGACCAACCTTTGTCATCACTAGCTGGCAGATCCGTAGTGCGGTAACCTGTGTTGGTGGAAAGAGAGTCCACCTGCACATTTACACTAGAAGGGATTTCAGGCTCACTTGCTTTATCAGCAGTCGTTTCTGCAGTTAAGCTTGTGGGGTCAAAGGCCACGGCCGTTGGGGTTTGGATTGGATTGGATTGACAGCCTATCAATCTTTGTAGGCTATATAAGACCAGTAAGCACGAAAATTACTAGAACAGTCTAGAGTAAACGCAAATCAAGTAACGGTGTCCCTAGTTATTCGCCCCTTACGAATCGCGTCGGCCGTCGGGGGACGACGGAATGATGACGCAGAGCCTCGCGAGGTTTGTGCAACATCGGCAGTATTTTCAAATTCGATGTGCGGCAGCATCGACGCTATTTTTAACTTGGTGTCAAAACGTTTGCTCACCGACAGCACGGTGCCTCTTTTAGATCATGTTGGCAGTTGTCCTTGAAATGCTGTTACGGGCGCCTCTGGGGCTTTTATGCCTTCTGCGATTTGACCATTGAGGAGGTGTTCAGGAATTCTGACATCCACCATGCGGCGCACATGACCAAGCCACCGAAGTCGCCTCTGTCTCTGGAGAGAATCCATGGAGGGAATGCCAGTTCTGCTGAGCACTTCTCGTTGGGGATCATGTCCTTCCATGAGATGCAAAGGATGCGGCGGTGGCAGCGCATGTGGGAGGCATGAAGACTCCTCTCTTGGGACAAACATACATGCACATAAACTTACACAGCCACAAGAACTCGCAGACTGACACACCGGCAGACACACATTTGCACATTGTCACACAGACATGTACATAAACACAAACTCAAACGCATTGAACGTAAGCACGCACGCATGTGAGACCACCAGCAGGCAGCGAAAGAAAGTGGCAACGGTTTGGTATCAGTGCGCCTGAAGGTATAACCAAATCTCTCTCCAGTAGCTGGCTAGAGATGACTTGCACCCAACAACCGAGTCGATGATCTCAGTAGAGAGGAACCAGCACTATGTAATTATCTGTCCCTCTTCCTGACCTCTGCATTCAGTACGGTCCCTGAACCGCTTGTCATTCTCCACTATCTATCTAACCTTAGCAAAATGTACTACACTCTTGTCAACTAGACTTCCGTTGAAGTCGACGCATTTACCATACAAATCAACGATTCGTTTTCTCCGACTCGATCGTGAGCATTTTTTGGTTTCATCTAGTTGTACTTCAAGAAATCTGTCTGCCGCCTGCAAGCCTGTCTAATAATCCTTGTTTCGTAAGGGCGATGTCCTCCAACAGATATACGAAGACCTGATAATCGATGTGTGTGCGGTTTACCTCTACACACTTTGCCTATTTGGAAATGCTTCATATATACCGTTGGTACTTTGCGAAAAGCGCTCGCCTTAGCACCGAAAGCTTCGCTTCTGCCCCCACACCGCAAGTCTGCAGGGCTAATTGGCAAGCAACATTGTAATGCATGAAGCCTTTTTCATGGAGAGCAAATTTACAAAGAAACACCTGAAGAGCTGCGGTTTGTTAAAACAGCTGAGCAGATAACCGATGTCTCTGCCTCAGGGCTCCGCTTAAAATCAGTATCAAATTGCATCTGCAAAACTTTAATGACTCTTGCATCTTCAAAGGAGCAATGGAAGGCCCTGGAAATTTCCCTCAAATTTGCTCCATGGACCAATTAAGACCGTACCAACTCAATGTGCCCATTTGGCGCACTCATTACTTTGATAAGCACTCCATTATTTACTTGTCAGACCTCTAAAACCGCCCCGTTGTTATAATCAAATAAAATCAGCAAAAGGAAGAGAAAAGAAAAAAGTTATGTTTCCGAGTCCGTTCCCCTCCCACTTTTTTTCTTCAATTCATGATGAACTCAATCTTCTCTCATCAATTCTGTCCTTTACCCACCAGCATTTTCTTTATCTATTTTCCCCATGATTTCCCTTGCATCCTGTACAGCAGGCATCTACAAACCCTTCGTTCACAAAAAACGTAAACGAAACTTTTCTACCTATAGCATATCCAAAGCCAAATGTCATTACCATCTTGTTTTGTTTGTTTTTTTGCATTCCGTTTGAAGTATACAACGGGGTTGACATTTCCTTATGTGCTACCGTACATTTGTTCCCAGCCCTGATGATGTCTTCCGTTTGAATATGATAAAAGCCCATAATTCAACGAGTCACATTACAGTGAATCGACAGAGTTTCTCTTGGAATTAGCAGTGGGAAAGAGTCGTTTTGCAGAGTGATACGTTGATGATATTGAGGGAATACTGTTGCAGGGTAATTATACACTCCGCATTATTTAAAATCGCATTGCGTTTGTGATCCCTTTGCAAAGAAGCAAGAGTGATCATTTGGACTCAGCAATGGAATTGTAGTTTTAAAATCTAGAAACCTGCGCCTCTATCATAATCTATATATTTACTCTCTCTCTCTCTCTCTCTCTCTCTCTCTCTCTCTCTCTCTCTCTCTCTCTCTCTCTCCCTCCCTCCCTCCCTCCCTCCCTCCCTCCCTCCCTCCCTCCCTCCCTCCCTCCCTCCCTCCCTCCCTCCCTCCCTCTCTCTCTCTCTCTCTCTCTCTCTCTCTCTCTCTCTCTCTCTCTCTCTCTCTCTCAAATTTCTAAACTTTGGAAAGGAGAACAAAGCATACCACAGCCACACGTCTATGAATGAGTCTGTTCTGACGTCCTTGCTTTCAAACGAACAGTGCCGCAATACTACCTCCATGGTGACGGTCTTGTTGAGAGGGTTGTCGATGAGCCATCGGGCCAGGGTGCCTTCGGACGTTCGGTTGGTTAGGATGATGGTGTTCCTCTGGTTCCCGCACCAGGCGATGAACAGGTCACGGGAGAAGCCGCTCTGGAGATCGGGTGTGCTGGCCAGCACCACCTATGCACAAAAACAGAGGGAAAGGCATTACAAATGAATGGAACGGAATGAATTCTTCATCAGCATTTCGGCTGCGTTCCTCTTTGAAGAGCCAAACACACGTTGAAAGATAAGCGCCGGACGCATGATGAATCAATACGGATTAAGGAGGCGCACGCAACCATCAATATACATCAAGGAAGCAACACGCGTGCGAAGAAACAAGGAACAGAAATCGCTTTACGACAGGTAAGACGGTGCAGCGTTCAGTGCAACATAAATACACGGGAATGGCCCAACAGGAATGGGGAGTGGGTGGAAGCGATTGCACTTGCGTAAAAATACACACGACTGTGAAATGAACTTAAACGACTAGAATTAGGGGACCAAGTCAGGGCGGTAATAAAAACGCAGGGAAGGAAGACATTCCGATCGATCTCTTCTTACTTTTCTTCACCAGCATCAGCGCTTGTGCGAAATGCTTATCTTACGACTAGGCGTTTTCGACAGGACTACATGACCTGAATCGATCGATAAATGCTTCTAAGAGTGATATTGTTCAAAGTATCAAAAATAGGAGGAAGAAGAAGTAAATATCTCCAAGCGCACTCGCTGGCCTCATTCACGAGACCGAGCTGTGCACAACAGACACGGAACTGGCCGAGTAGAAAAGAACAAAGACTCGTCAAGCGGCCTACGTATTTGCACGGAAGCGACGCGAGGCAAGACGACGGAGAAACTGAGACAAAAAAGAGAAGTAGTAAAAAATAATGCAGTCAAGGCAAAGAGATGATGTGGAAACCTTTACGTCTGTGAGTTAGTCAACAGAGCCCTCATCCACAAAAATGGCAGTTTCATTAGCCTGGATAGCGGGGTACGCTTTGGGCGGCCACCCGATCCGTCACAGGCCCACTGGCTCTCTTTCATACCGAGTCGCATTAGCACGCACACACAGACAGTGCGACAGGAAGGTTCTGTTTAACTGGGCGCCACGGGAAATGAATCAACAGCGGCCCGACAGTAGTGTTCGATACCTATCTGGCCTATTTAGTTAGCACTGACTGGTGCCGTAACGACGGCCGACAATTCCACAAACAAGATCAGCCCTGCCGGTGGGTCAAGGAGAAAGGGTAGAGGACAAGGGCGAGGGACTGGGGTGGACGAGAACGGGGGTGGCGTGTGAGTGAGGAGAAAGGAGGAGAGGAGGTCGAACTGGAGACGAGGGGGTCCGAGCCCAGACCGCCGTTACCCCAGGGCAAGGCCTCCTGACCTCTACCCCCTCCTCAGAGGCGAGGCGTGCGAGGCAAGGAGACATGGGAAATGAAGAAAAAAATATCGACAGCTCAGATCAAGTGAGGAAGCGGGCGCTGGAAGAGATGGCAGGCGACGGTCCAGATGGCGGGAGTTCCAGGGTGCCGAGCAGACGTCCCCAGGGGGTCCGTATCATCTCTGGTTCTTCCTCTACTGTCCCGAATCGTCCCTTTCACCCCCATTATATCGAATAACTCCCTCACACCCTACACCCTCACTCAATGTGTCCAGCTTGGTGCCTGCCTCAAGCCTCGGACCATCTGCCCTCCCAGAGTCCTTTCATGTATTGCCCCTTCCACGTTCTGCCCTGCCCTCACGTCTTTCCGCGACGACTCTCCAGTGTCCTAAATACACTTGCCTCTGTTTAAATGGTCCATGTCGTTGTGTAATTTCTACTCACAGATCTCTACCATCTAAGGAGCATCTCCAATCCGACGCGTGGTTTTCATTTACACAGAGACCAACGGGGTAAAAGCAAGACGCACGCCCTGAACTGTGCTTCTAAAAATAATCATCCGCCCTAGTTTTTATTCCGTGCATTTTACAAACTACATGAAGATGACGTAAAAACATTATCCCGCTGAGACCAGCATATCCAACGATGATTTTCCATCCTCCACCCCAATGCAGACAAATATGTCCTTTCTTTGTGTCTCCTCTTATTTTTGTGTGTCTTTGTTTTTCGTTCGAAAAGCAAATAACACGTGCTCAGATTCTTCTTTCGCGCGATTTTTACCATTTCACCTACGCACATGTCCAAAGCAGATGTACCACGTGACACGGATAAATCCTGCATGATCCATCGCCAAAGCCTTGAAAGCAGCGATTTTTAGGTTTGACATTTACTGTGGCGTAAGCTCTAAAAACAACTGTCTGGAGGTGTGGTAATTTGCATCGCATTTGCATTGAATACTTCAAGGTCCCCTAACATCTGCTGTATTCTCATGTTTTCCAGTCGGCCTGAGAGAGGATTTTGTCTGAGAATAATCAAACCCGTTGCAACTCCTTCTGCTTGCGCCTCAGCGCCCACACAGCTGTGCAGCATTTCTTTCAGTCCCCCAATCCTTGTAAAAGCCCCTGGATCGTCTGATTAGCCATCAGCACATTTTTAGCATCCTACGATGTCCACAGAAAAGAATCGCCTCAAATAGACAGGCTGAGACAATTTCCTTGCAGCAACTGATCCCGTCACATACATAAGGCAATTCCACCACTACCACTTCACCCTGGGACAGAGGCAAAGGAGACCAGGCCGGAGAGTTGTCCCAGACTGCCACCAGCCCCCCTCACCCTCCCTTCTCTCTCTCTCTCTCTCTCTCTCTCTCTCTCTCTCTCTCTCTCTCTCATCTCTCATCTCTCTCTCTCTCTCTCTCTCTCTCTCACTTTCACTCTCTCTCACTTTCACTCTCTCTCTCTTCTCTCTCTCTCTCTCTCTCTCTCTCTCTCTCTCTCTCTCTCTCTCTCTCTCTCTCTCTCTCTCTCTCTCTCTCCCCCCCTTATAAAACAATCTGCAAATTAACCTGGGATAAAAGCAAAGAGACAGATGTCATCATACGCCTTTAGACTTCTGGCTTTAGTACTTCCCTAAAATTAGCTAATGAAAATCTTAACACTTGCATATATTCTACCGTCATGTAGACTACAAAGATTATCCTTGGGGTAACATAATGCATGCGTCGTACCTACAGAATTAACGAGAGGCTACAAAGTAGAACTGCAGATTGGTTTGACCATGAGTGCAGAGAACAAAAGAATAGAGCAAAGAGAGCCCTTATGAAATTAGAAAAATACACTACGACAACGACAAAGAAGAATACGTGCAGAATACGAAAATGTATAAACAACTAATACGAGATAAGAAAAAAGAATATCATACGAATGCTCTAAAACTTTTTTCATACAACACAAAAAATTCCAGTCAGTTTTGGTCCTTAATACGTAAGAGGACAAGCAGGATCTCACAATGAACGCATGAAAACAATGATTTCAGAATATGTTTAGTCGCGCCCTTAACACTCATGGATAAACCAGAGGTGATCTTGACAGAGTGGTAGCTTTTGATGATATACTGATGCATCATTGATCAATTACCTCAGATGAAGTAAACCAGACAATTACAAAGCTTTCAGGTGTAAAGGCTCCTGGTCCATTCCAGTTCACTAGAGACTTCGCCTACCGCCTAGTCCAGTTGACATCATGTGATGGAAGGTCTTCGTCCGAAATATGCAAATGGAGGTCACACGAGAGGCTTGTGGGATAGCCGATCTGCTCCCTGACATACCCCGTTAAAGTAGTTCTAAGACTATTTTGCACAAAACTCTTAACTTACTCTTGTTGAGGCAACAAACAAGCGTTTACTCGATACAATAATATGTTTGTGTTGAAATGGAAACAAGTTTGATATCTGATTGATTTCTGTAAAAAGTGGAGAAATAAATAGTGTCAGAACGAACTATTTTTGGCGTAATGCTGTAATGCGAAGGGTCAAGTCTATTACACATTCACTGCGAACTGTGCCAGAGTAATACTGACTAGGGTTCACAAAATGTCTCCAGGTCTAGACGAGATTCCTGGAGAAATTTTCAAGTTAAGTCGTGGCTACATGCTGCCTTTCCTAGTAAGGCTCTTCAACGCCATATATGATGCTCAAACCTTCCCACGAGAATGGAGCAAATCAATTACTATCCCTCTACACAACCAAGGAAAAAGGCTCGAACTCTCAAACTACAGAGGTATCTCCCTGTTAAGCACTATGAGCAAGCTCTTTACGTCAGTACTAAGCGACTGCATTCGTGAACTGAAGAGAAAGGAAAAATCTGGAAGGAAAAGGATGGTTTTAGGACAGAGTATTCTACCGTAGACCACATCTTCAGGCTACACTGCATGATAACCAGACATGTGTATGGAAGAGGCAGAGGGAAACTATGCATAGCATTCGTTGATAATAAAGAAGCCTTTGATTCCGTTGACCGCCGGATCCGTTGGAATACACTTGCTAAAGCACAAGTCTCTGAAATATTGATTAATATGCTAAAATATATGTACGCGCATGTAAAAACTTGTGTCAGATGAAAGGGTAACCTCTCGAAGTTCATTTACTGCCCCCACTGGGACAAAACGGTGCCTTAGAATCACCGATACTGTTTTCTCTCTACAGCAACCAAGTAGCAGACTATGTACGAGAAAACGGTAAACATGGTATTCAAATGTTAAGTGGAAAGTCGGAGCTTTATCTCCTCATATTCGCGGATGATGAGACACTTCTGTAGACCTCACCCAGAGGACTTCCAACCCAGATAAACAATATTGCGCATGCGTCACAACGCATTGGCTTAGAAACAAACACGAGCAAGACGAAGGTCATGGTTTTCCGGAGAAGAGGACATTTAGCTCAAGATGAAATTTAGACGTTAAACGGAAAACCACTTGAGGTGGTAAACATATAAATATATGGGTCATATTGTCTCTACTAAAGTCTTAACAACAGCATCCTTGGACAGTCTGGCTACTACAGCGAAGCAAAAAAATGCATCTGTTTTAATTGACGTGGAGTCTCAAAAACTTGAAACGGGAAGGTTTCCTCTCGCCATTAACAGTGCAATGATATCTATCATATACTGGCGAAGACTGACCAAAATGTATTGATGACAGACTAACTAATCAAACCTACCTCATGCTAGCCAATGCAAAGATACCAGATAAACTCAATTGGGTCAAATCAGTTGAAGATACTTTGGGTAAGGCCGGATATGCATATATCTGGAGAAGCGGAGGCATTACTACCGAGACAAGCTTCCTGAAAAGCTGAAAACTAGGTTGCTTGATTGTAACAGGCAGACGTGGAACAGCAGAATACGCGATAGCAAAATATTCCAAATATATAGATCTTTTAAAACCACGTTATAATGTGAGAAATACATAGATTTCATAGATACTACAAATTCTAAGATGTACTGGTCCGATTTAAATTTTGAGTAAATAAGTTGCGAGGAAACAACCAGTTCACGCAAAGACGTAGTGAAGACCAGCATTGCCCCTTATATGGTGTAATCGAAAATGAGAAACACTTTTTGTTCGATTGTCCCTTGTACAATGATCTACGTAACAGATACATTAAAGAATATCTCAAATGTCCTGAGGCCACCAATGCTACCTTTTCAATAAACGGACATGATTTTCTGAAAACACACAGGGTGATAATGTACCTTTATTATGCCTTCCGACTACGAGACCAGTGTCTGACTTGTCCAGAACAAATCAACAAAAGCGATGCTGCCTGATTGTGCATGAATGTAATGTGCCATGCGATTGCTACACTTGCATAATCTAGACAGTTGTTGTTGTTGTTGCGTACCTGGGCTAAACACTCCCAGGATCACCCAAGTGGGTGAGCTGATTGCATGTGTGACTGTTTTTGAACACCCCGCCATATAGGCAGCCACACTCCGTCTTCAGGGGATTTGATCTGTCTCCAGAGAATGCCAGTTGTTATGTTAGGAGCTTACCACGGCTGAAGAAAATCCCCACATAACAGTACAACATAACAACATTTTGTTGTAGCCTTGGTTTTTGGCTGGAGTCAACAAATAACAACAGCCTTTGCCCAAGGCAATATCTAGACACTAATGTATGCGATTATGCACTTCCAGTTGTATATGCCATACCCTCTCAATGTAGATAGAGAATGCGAAGCTCCTGACATGGAAGCAAGTCATCTAAGTGCTTGTGATGGACCGATGGCCTGAACAATAAAGTCAGTCATTCTCTCTCACTGTCCGTCCGTCGCGCGCGCACACACACACACACACACACACACACACACACACACACACACACACACGTGTCACAGCTACATGTCTTTATGCAACAAACCACTTCATATTTCATTTGTACTTCCCCATACCCACACGTGCGTACTGAGAAAACGTAATCACATCTCATGCTCTAAACCCTCCTTTGGTGTCGATTCCGTGACGTGACATATATTGACGGGATGGAATCAACTATTCGAGAAATGCTGAACTCAATTCCATATAGGGATGTTAAGATTGTGTGCAGGA
Source organism: Theodoxus fluviatilis (assembly GCA_034096865.1). Taxonomy (NCBI): domain Eukaryota; kingdom Metazoa; phylum Mollusca; class Gastropoda; order Cycloneritida; family Neritidae; genus Theodoxus; species Theodoxus fluviatilis. The sequence goes on along the minus strand of JAWQFJ010001049.1, from coordinate 187,761 downwards.
TAGATGATTTTTTCGGCCTATCAGCCTTTGCTGGCTATTGAAAACTATCAATCACGATGTACATTAGAATAGGTCATAACAAGTACAGGTCAAGTCACGATTCCCTTAGTTATTCGCCTCTCACTATACGCGCACAGGGAGACGCGGTGGTTCATTTCTTACCCCCAACCTACAGAAGGAGAGCTACATGTGGCTGGAGCCGCCCGATACTCCCCTTGTTAGCTGGAACCCCTTGCTGCGGAACTTTCGGGGCCTACTCCAGTAGCTCTGCCATGGGTGGCCCCGAGCAGCCCGTCTGGCCACTGGAGGGCATCCGATCATTGGTCAGTCAACTTGACCTTTCCCTGGTCTGCCAGATTCACAGGGACGCGGACTCGGCCACCCTCTGCAGCTCCCCCGTGGTCCTACAGATCACATGGAACCTGGCGCCCAGTCCAAGCTGGAAACGGGTGACAGTCCTTGCCACAAAACCTCTGCATCCAACCTCGACTGGCATTGTACAATAGCCTCACCCTCTAATCTGATAGTGGTCTCCTAAATCATTATATCTTGCCATTTTCAGCTCGTGAGCCCAGATAATAATTATACAGAGTTAAATAAGTGAAGTTTGAATTTGTATACATGTATTTTCTCTGCCAATATGCATGATTAAAAGAATGGAGTTTTCCGGCCTATGAATTTTTACAGGCTATTTGCGATGCCACAATATCAAACATATAAAGCTTGAGAGTAAGAGACAGCCCAGTTTCACTTTTCCAAGAAATTCGCCTTCCACGAATTGCATAGGGGGACGAGGAGGATCTACTCTTGGCCCCAACTAAAGAGGGGCCTGCCTCTGCTATTGACGTCGATTATAAGCGTCAATAGTTCCCGCATTACACGCCTCGTGTTTTCTCACGCAGAGACCATATAAAAAAATATTCTTGCCGAGCCAGCCCAGAAGACAAACACTAGGCACAGCAGCGAAATGCCTCAGGCTAGGAACACTGGATTACTCAGACGGTGCTGCAGGCTACTGTCATAAGGAACTTGACAGCCTCTAGCCCCCTTTCGAATTACATGGAATTGATGGAGTGTTAGGTGGCGCAAGGCCATTAATCATGGATCAATGAAACTATCTAGAGTGAACGCAAGTCAAGTCACGATGTTCCTAGTTATTCGCCTCTTACAACTCGCGAAGGGAGACGGGGTGGGTCTATTCTGACCCCCAACCCACAGGGGGTGCCCCCTTTCCAAAAGTCGACGTGTCCCATTCTCCCAGATGTGACTCAGTTTTACGGCTGTTTTAGTAACAATGCTGACTTAGCAAGTAAAATAGGAATGGCATTACACCTTTAAGGATGTAAAACCCAGAAAAGTATAAAAACTCATCAAACTAGTGAAACTTTGTGATCACTTGGTTTTCGTTTACTGCTGTGCTTGACAACGCGGGGTGAAAAGGAAGTCTACATCAATTAGTGGAAGCAGCATACATATTTTGACAATCACACGGCACCTGCCAATAGTGCATCTAACTAAACTATCACTACCTCCATGGGTGTAAAACAGTACCAAGTATGCATGCCGCATAATGAAAATGAAAATTTGAGACTTTGAAATAAAGAAAAAGTTCTGAACAAATGTGCAGATATTATAATGTTGATGGCTTAGTCTGTTTTGCGTTTTTTTTGGTTTTGTTTTTTCATCCACTTTACACTAAAATAAATTTTCAGATCAGCTCTTTACCCGACTTGCAGGTGTACAACATTTTCTCTCACACATAATAATGAATAAGTGTCACATTGTATGAAGTCAGTAATTCCCCCACCCCCATCCATAAAAAATGTATATTATGTATAAACTAAGAGCGAAATAATGAACTAAGTGCGATTTTTTAAAACCCACCATCAGAGGTCAAGTGCATTTTACCATACAAAGTCCTTGCCATTCAAAAATACAGTTATAAAACTTTCAGGTTCCGGATAGAAATCAATCGAAATCAAAATCGTGCCAGAATAGATTAATACTTCGACATTACAATCCTCTCAAGGCATGCGTCTGTCTTTGACAGATTTGAAGACCGAAGTAAAAAGGGATAATAGCCACTCCAAAGCCAACCAGAAGCTGTCCTCGAGTCCGGGAGATTTGGCGCGTAATCACTGTTTCCACTACGTCCGCTCTCCACACAACATTTTTGTAGGAACGTGAAAATGCGGCACAAATAAACGAGAAAAACTGCCAAGTCCTTGGAGACCCGTGGTGCCAAAATCAGTGTTGCGACAAGAAATACGTGGAGGCGAACCGAGCAATGGTACAGCAAAAAGCACGGCAGAGATTCTCGTCACCTCGCTGTTTATCGGCACGCCGCACGTCAGTCCGAAAGGGCGCTGGACGATTCGCGCATTTCCATGCATACCAACCAAGGCCGCGAAGTGAGAGAGGCCGAAGTTTCGCCTCGACATCGACACGTCGCCACTCGGGCTGGCTGGAACAAGGACTTCCCCAGCTGGTCGCCTACTGTATGGATGGAAGAGGAAGCCACACACAAAAAATATATGGGTGGAGAGGAATGGGGTATTTCGAGATAGAGATGAGGACAGACAGGAAGAAAAAAACTGGACTAGAGAGTGAAGCGGCAACATGGCCTGACGGCTTTGTCTGGACAAAATTGGACTGGTAGCCTCCTGAGCCCAGCTAAAAACACGATGATTGAAAACGTGGCCAGGTGATTATCCCTGTCAAGAGGAAGATGATGTGAAGGATGACCCACTGAAAGGAGTGACATGCATAGTTGTCCCGGGGGCCGTAGCGACCTTCATCAGCCCAGCCTCCTTGTGCTGAGCTTATCATAGCACCATGGACATTCAAGGAGGATTTAAAGCACTGAATGAGAAGCGGTCGAAGAATGGAGAAGAGGAGGAAAACAGAGTAAACATCGGTCGCGAAGGAGATGAAACACAACACTAGTGTAGATGAAGGCAGCCCTCTGGGAACTTTCGAATGGAGGGGAGTAGGGTGCGGGGAGGGGTGAGTGAGGGGGTGCGAAGAATATGTGTGTGTCTGCGTGCGCGCGTGCGTGTGCGTACGTGAGAGAGAGAGAGAGAGAGAGAGAGAGAGAGAGAGAGAGAGAGAGAGAGAGAGAGAGAGAGAGAGAGGGGGGGGAGAGAGAGAGAGAGAGAGAGAGAGAGAGAGAGAGAGAGAGAGAGAGAGAGAGAGAGAGAGGGGGGGGGTTGGAAGAGTGTCGGGTCGGGGAATGTCGACAAAGAATAAACTGCTGCTCAAAAGCACTTGGACTGCTTCGGATTCAGGGGTTATGTCGGTCAAGCTGCGGCGCCCGAGACATTGACAACTTGCTTTTTCCCGCACCGTGCGGAACTCCTTCAGGACTTCCTGATCCTAATAGGTCTTCCCGCCATCTTCACGGGGGAGCGCCCTGACCCAGATTATTTCAAAATAATTGCTCGCCTTGCTTCTTCGCAGTAGAGGACGCGGTAGAAGAACCACGTGACGAGGGAAGCTGCTCCAGCAATGACCACGACGTGGTGGAGCAGAAATAAGAAACTTTATTGGAGTAAAATATCTGGAGCGCAGGTGTGGCAAAAGGAGGCAAGATGAGATGGGAAGAAAGGGTAACTGAAGAGCGGAGAATGAATTAGAAACTGAATTTCCTTCACTCTTTTTTTTCAATCAGTGGCAATTCGAATGGACGGCACTTCTACCGACTGGCGATATCTTGCTTTGCTAAGAAATGTGTCTTGAATCAAATCCATTGCTTTCGAATCAGCAAGCAGATGAGCGTTCTCATTCCCAGAGCAGTTTTGGGAACTATCAACGACTATGCTGAGTATTTTCCTTGTGGTTTTTCAGATTCAGCGATTACGATTCGGAATTTAATGCACCTTTGACGCCATCCAGATCAAGCTGACATCGTCTACCTGAGGTACACTGTACTCGCAATCTGCATGATAGGGTTTAAGAGAACCACTATGCATGAGGCATTAGAAACTGTTCAAATGCACAAAATACTAAACAAGAAGGGCAAAGCCCATACGATTCACATGCTTGACCTTGACCTTTACATGACCTTGACCTTCAGGTGACCTTCAAGGTCAAACATCTAAACCTAGCAATGACATCATACACTAAGAAATGCTTTACACATTTTTCCTACCAAAGTACATGTGACCTTGACCCTTGACCTTGGGTCAAGGTCATCCAAGGTCATGCAACACAAAGCTGTTAATTCAAGACATAGGAAGCACAATGGTGCTTATTGGCATTTTCTACCATGAAATATGGTCACTTTTAGTGGTTCACTACCCCATTATGGTCACATTTCATAAGGGTCAAAGTGACCTTGACCTTGATGATATGTGACCAAATGGGTCTCATGATGAAAGTATAACATGTGCCCCACATAATTATTAAGTTTAAAACAGTTATCTTCCATAGTTCAGGGTCAAGGTCACTTCAAAATATGTATACAATCCAACTTTGAAGAGCTCCTGTGACCTTGACCTTGAAGCAAGGTCAACCAAACTGGTATCAAAAGATAGGGCTTACTTTGCCCTATATACCATATATAGGTCAGGTATCTAATCTCAAAAACTTTATAGAAATTTGAGAAAATGTGAAAAATGGCTGTTTTTAGACAATATTTACGGCCCCTGCGACCTTGACCTTGAAGCAACGTCAAGTCACTATGTATGTTTTTTGACGCCTTGTCATCATACACCATCATGCCAAATTGGGTGTTGATAGACTTAATAGTCTCCGAGAAAAATCCAACGTTAAAGTTTTTCACGGACGCCCGGACGCCCGGACGCCCGGACGGACGAAACGGGTGAGTACATAGATTCACTTTTGCTTCGCATGTGAGTCAATAAAACCAGAGGTTTCCATTCTCTATCAATTAAACTATTCCACGAAGAGGGACATCCTTTGTTGTGTTGAGGTGTGGTTTTTTTCCCCCTTCTAAGTCAGTTTTTGTGTCGATTACATGGAAATTGTTTGGTGTAAAACAAAATAATTATCACACTGTACATTACATTTTGTTACGTGGAAATACAAAACAAATATTCAGAAGAAAAAAAGAATAGAGAACAAAAACACCCCAACAAGATAAGGGTGCATCTTCCATGCGATATTCATTCCGTGTGGCTAACGGACATAAGCCACATCTTCAAATGCACTCACAAACTTCAATGTCTTAAAAGCAACATTCAAGTGCCATCCATGAGGATCAATTTTTTTTTATCAGGAGAGCCCGAAGACACCATACGAAAGCCAAGTCTATTTCGTGATTTCCAGAATAACAGTAACGCCTGGAGAATCAAGCTCAGCCGATTCTGATCATGAGCCAATACCTGATAGACGTTCGAAAGTAGGGACACAGCATTATCAGTGGTATAACAGAGGGGGATTGTTTGACACACTAAGTATACTCTGGCTGTCAGGTGTCCTTAAAATATAAGCTACCTACCTCCGTCTCATGAGCTTGCCTTAGTTTGAAACCTAAATTCGACACAGATGGAAAAAAATCGCTTCAGGACACTTGTTTCCCTTTTATTCCGTTCCAGAAAATTTCACTACGAAAGGAATGTTGGAATACATTGAGGGGACCGAGTCGTAAAGGTGGCTTTGCGTGAGAGCCGCAATAACGTGCACGTCTCGTGCCTCAAATGTCTCAAGAAACACAATTCAGTGCAGTACATTGCCTCCCAGGCAAACGCCACCCGAGCGAATCAATCATTGTAATGAGGGCCATCACAGCGGGCCTCACAGCCAGACAAAGACCTCGCGAAGGAGGCTGAGGCGGCTGAGGGAAGACAATGAGGACCAGGTATCCTCGACGACATTCCTGAAGCACGTGGCCCCCATCAGGCATCCATCGTGCATGCATGGCTGACTCCCGACACACAGGGGTTTCAGGCCTTGCCCTAACGACCACGGCCGATGACTCTCTGCACTGCGCGCCCGACTCTTGAATGGCTGTCAAATCCACTTCTAAAGCGTGCTACAAAGCACAGCGGTTTGCCTCCAAAGGGTAAAGTGACGGTTTGGGGAGCATGGCTAGAAATGAGGTTATGAAAGTGTGGCTCAGAATCAATCTTTTCCTGACTTGTTTAGAAGGCAGAGGCATCTAAGTCGCCTGCAAACAGGATGCCACGGATCTGCGAGTGGTTTCAGCCTCCAACGTCTTAATTACAAACATCATATTCCTCGACTGGATAACCTTTTGAATAGGGGCGTTACATTTGACATAAGTTTAAAGTAATAGACAATCTCACACTTGGTCGTTCCTTCTGGAGCTTCCTTACTGGTTAAATTTTTTATATATAAAGAAAACTTCGCTCAGTTTAAACCATGGAGTCCCTTGAAAATGAATACGAGCAGTAGCACAACCCGCTTTTCAGTCACCGACCTACTTTCCTCTCGTGATGTGCAAAGCAGTCAGCTAGACGTTCTTGAAAGATTTTGTTCATAAAACTGCAAAAAGCCACAACATTAGTTACTTCGTTAGAACAAATTGCTCTCAGAATCGGTCGGACTTAGAAGAAAACTCATACTACACCACATCAGATTTCCCTCCTTTTTAGTCCTGTATAGCTGTTCGGTCTAGTTGCCTTTGAAAGTTCTCTGTTATGCCCTTGAAGTATTTCTCACTCCATCAGAGTGTCATGCAGCGGGTTAACATTTGCGTCGGTTTAACTTGAAATTGGACAGAAACTGGAAAACAAACAATTAAAAAACGATGACCCATTTTGAGGTGCAAACATTTATTTGGTGGATTTCAAATCACACAAGATGATCAACCCCTCGTTGCAGAAGGCAGTCTGTACTCCAACGGCTCCATTTTATTCCATCAGAACCGAGGTTATTGTAAGAACAGCATCTACTCTAAAGCAGCATGGTCTATTTTAAGATGTTAAGATGAAGATTCCTTACTTACCATGTGATACAATTTCCTACGTCTGTTTTCCTTTCGAGGTTCTTTAATGCTGTGGCAACACATGCAGGGCTTCGTGTACGCGTAAGGGGATGACGTCATAAAACCCACAGCTCTTCACTGCTAATGGACCAGTGAGTCGTGCGCCATGAAAGTCGTGACGACTTACCAAAAAATCTTACATCGAAACTGTGAGCGCTCAACCGAAATTTGAAGTTTTTTTAGTTCCACGAGCTCGAGATCTAGAGCGATTCAAAAAAACAATGACATACTGTGGTATAATCAGAATCCCCTGTCTTGCTGTACAGGGGGGAAAAACAGAATTCTCCTGGCAACCTATAAATGTATTCATTCTCGTCATCGTTGGTACCGGGGCAAAATGTAGCAAACATGGATGTGCTACTAAGAGTCAAAAACATGAACAGTACTGACTAGCGTGCATCTGCAATAGGCCTCGCACTACTAATGAAAACAATAACACACAATTTCATAAATCGAAAATCCACGATGAAACTGTTTGCAAGTTGTAGCAGTAAGAACTAACGAATTCCCGGCATTGCGGTATGACCAACCACCACAAAACCAGCCCCATCTCGATTTTTTGGCTTGGAAATGCGACCGTATTTGAATGTATCTGCAGTCCTCTCTTATCAATTCAAATAAAAACACACTGGATCAAATGTGCAGAAGTTATGTCCATTTGAACATTGTAGTCGTGACAGCGGCAGTTTTGAGAAAACGGCATTTAAGATTTTCTACACAATGGACACGCAGCCGCGGTTAGGCAACAGAAATGTGATTTTCACGCATTTGAATGTTTATTTCAGACAATATGTTCAAGGACATGAAAATGCTGTGTCCCTGGCGTGTACAATGTATTTCTGCAAGAATATGTAACTCACGCAGAATGACCCCAGTCACGCGTTTCTGCGTGTAACGCCCAATCCCCTTGCGCGAGACAACTGTTTCATGGCGACCGATCACGATTGAGAAAGTATTTAGCACTGGTTGGCCCATGGCTGTGCAAATAGTCTGCCATGAAAAACATACAGAGCAACGAAGCTTGATGAGAGGAATACAGTGATGAGCACGCAATGGATGGACGAGTTAAAGCCACTTTCTTTAACATAATACTTTCACACCAAGGCTGTTTACCGACTAACCTTTAAAAACGAAGAAAAAAAATTGAACGTGGAAACTGTCCAAACAAAGAGTAAGGACTTGCTCCAAAGAGACTAGACAAAAAATTATTCCTTCATCAGGACTGGGGTGGAATTTCAAGGGACAGGGTATGTAATTGCGAGAAAAGAAACGGTGAGAGGCAAAGGGAAAACCCGTCTATCCGAAAACGGGGTCTGAGTGGCGTCCTTTAGGAGAAAAAAAATCCAGTCATTACCCCCGATATCACGGAGGGATGGGCGCACTGGCCATTAATGTTGACGTACTTGCAAGGCAGACGGCCCGAGACGACAGAGATTGGAAACGCTCGATACTGTGATCTCCTGTCCTCAAATGCCCTTCCATGCATTGGCCCCGTTATGCAGGTCCCCCAAATACCCGTCAATTTATTGGCCCTGTCATCCAGTTAGTCTTTCCTGGATTAATTATTCATCCTCCCTGACGGATCATCGAGCATTAAAAAACACTCACGCACGCACGAACGCACACACAAACACACACACAAACACACACACACAAACACACACACACAGACACCACATATCCTCTGTCCAGACGTGCTTAAGTTTCTTTTCCTAAGGTGTGACGGAACACTCTTTTTAGCGGTTGAGAATCAGACTGCAGTACTAAGAAATGTATTAAGTGGGCAAGGAAGCGGTCAAGAAATAAAATAATGAATATGCACACATACTTCAGTTGAAATCGAATCTCTGTCACGGCCTACGACAATCTACTTCTAACGACGTTCACAGATCTGTAAAAGTGATCAGTTTCGGTGTCAGCCATGAAAATCAGTTCAAATGCTGCGTGTGCGTGCGTGAGAGAGAGAGATAGAGAGAGAGAGAGAGAGAGAGAGAGAGAGAGAGAGAGAGAGAGAGAGAGAGAGACAGACAGACAGACAGACAGACAGACAGACAGACAGACAGACAGACAGACAGAGAGACAGAGAGAGACAGAGAGAGAGAGAGAGAGAGAGAGAGAGAGAGAGAGAGAGAGAGAGAGAGAGAGAGAGAGAGAGAGAGAGAGAGAGAGAGAGAACGTGTTCCTCAAAGTTTGCTAAGTTTTCTTTCGGGTGATCTCTTCATATCATTCATGAAACTGGTGTGGAGCACTATGTCTAGTTCCATGAGAACAGTCAAACTACATGAGTTAGAGTACTCCACACACCGTAAAATGTGGGTTCGATGAATGTCCGTTTTCATATCTGCGTTTTTGACTCAGCTCAGTGCCAACATTACTCATTCTGCAGTGTGTGTAACTGTGTTACAGTCTTGGTTCGCCGTCATGGCGTGAATCGTTTCAAGTGTTGTGCACTCTCCTAAATTTTGACCTGTTTTCTTCTGTCACACGACACACTTCAAGCTCTTGAGAGCATTCTGTGTGTTGTGGACGGCATGCGATTGCTGCTTTGACCGCGTCCCTACAGTGTTCTTCGGCATCAAAATCCTGGAAACAGGCAGGCAATTCCGTGAGCTTTTTCCTTTCTACAAGGTGACTGGGTCATTACATAACGGGAAGAACTTTGTCGTCCATCAGGTTAAAGTTATCACTTGACAGCACTAGCTTGCGTTCTCACGAAAACGTCGAACCCTTCATTCCTAAAGAGAGTAACGGTCCGTGATCTTTGACGAAGTCCGTGCAGGTTGGAGTTAGTTTTCCATAATGACTTGGACCTACGATATCAACGACCCACCAACGTAACTATCGTGGTCCTTATGTAAGCATCTTGTCGACGTTCCCCTCGTCGACTCCACGAACTGGACAGACCTTCCACGCAGTTCGGACAAGGCTTGGATTTATTAGAAAACAGAACTGGAGTCAAGTCCCGAAACGTCCAATGGCGATGGAATCGACATTGTCTGTGAACTGCATCGGGGTGCAAGACTCTCTGGAGAAGGAACCTGTCTTGCAAATTCATCTAACAGACCGTCCGAGTGGAAGCGTTATTTCGTGTCATAAAGATCCGAGCACTAATAGTTCACTGCACTGAAGCGGTCTGAATGCGTTTGAAAAGCTAGTAAACAGTCGTTTCGCGCAGTTGTTGCCCGTTTTTTCCTCCACGACGTCGTTTTGCTCGGAGTACTATGTACTTGTTATAGTACCATGCTCAAGGATGGACGGCATGGTATAATCCAGGACTTCGCGCTACATGAATGTGTGAAGCTAATTCAACGTAGGAATAGAATGTGTCGCTTGTTCAACGAAGCCAAACTATAACTGACTAAAATGTTGGTTAAAGATTAAGATCTAGGAGAGCACGCAGTCAAAATCATCGAGAAGTTGGCTAAAGTTATACAAAACTCCATCATTGAGTTCATTTGGCTGAAAAAGTCACTTCCAAGTTGTAATTAATTAATTGTTGAAAACCTCANNNGCATAACATAGGCTTGTTTGGGGAGTCTCATAGAAGGCATCTTAGACAATTTTAGCCAGTATTTGATGGTTCTAATGATGCTAGAAACAGCTAGAGGATATCTACCTAAATCTCCGTAAACCATGTGGTTTGGCGTCCGCGTGTCTAGTCCCAGAATCTTTTTACACGCAAAGGTATGCACCTTCTCAATGTTATCCGTACAGCTCAGGCCCCAGATTTCTGAGCCATACAGCAAGGTGGGCAATACCTGTGAATCAAACATTTTAAAAAACACACTCGTGTCTAAGGTGTGTAGTCTCCACATCGTCTTCAAAATCTGGACAGCGTTTTGCTTTCCTTTTGTGGCCAAGTCTTCGGTGCATACATTCGCAGACAATCGGGTAGTGAAGGCAATGCCTAGGTATGACAGAGACACAGAGAGAGATACAGAGAGACAGAGACAGAGAGACACAGAGAGAGACAGAGACAGAGAGAGACAGAGAGAGAGAGACAGAGAGAGAAGGAGGGGGGGGGCGTACATTAAGAGGCTTCAGCTGTATATTACACTCTTTCAATGTCTATAATGTTTTGTTTCTGTGTATGCATGTATATGTCGTTGTAATCATGTTATCTGAAGTCCAATACTTGAATTTTGTTTCTGTGGTACAACATCCATACAAATCTTACTGTGTTTAATTAAGAGATTGAACATTTTTGCTAGAATTCGACGGGTTTTTTCCTACCCACCCCACCCCACCCCTCTTTGGGGGTGGGTGCGCACGTGAATATGCGCGTGCGCACATTTGTATCTATAGCATGTTACAACTAATGATCGTAGCTCGCTTCCGTTGAAACTGAACAACCTTTACGATCAAGAGCAAAGGATACATTTGCAACGGTCATCCCACACAGGGGTTCGGGTTCAGATATCGGTGCAATGGGTTGTACCGTACGCAAGAGCACCAAAGCATGTGTCCACAACGCGATCGCGCGCACTATCACACGGAGAGGCAAATTAAGATGGCAATTCCGACCCTATAAGTATATACATTGTTTAGTAAGAAATGGAGGCCTTCAAAAGGGCCGTTTCGTAGGTGCGAACGTTCGTGCTGTCTTGGTGAACGTTCGCACATACAAAATTGCCCTTCTCAGCGCCACATTTTCTTCCGAAAGAGTACATAACTACGGTCGCAACTTGCTGACATAATTTGCCTCTTTAAGTGAGTATCTTGGTCCAACACTGACAACTCCGCACTTGCACGTGTGCATTTGCTATAGAGCATAAATTTGCATGCGTCAGTGAGCAAAGAAGGGATATAGTGTTTAGACGCTTCTAATGTTTAGGAACGTGAGATTATGTTTCGTTCGATTTACAAGTCGTACTTTTCAGTCATCCCTTTTCCCCCTCTCTCTCCATTTATCTGGCATGCAGACATAGAGTGCAAATGTGTACTCTAGTCTTTCCTTCCAACTAAACAAACCGATCAAAATCATACATATGTACATCCTGTATGACTAACAAATGCGTTGAAATATATAATTTTGATCATGTAATATGACATACCGCTGCCCCGGTGAAATAAGTCTAAGTCTTTTTGTCCACAAAACAACCGGATGAATGAGTAGACATGAAAACCTTTTTCAACTCACGAATAGAGTTGAAAGAAGACAGTCCTCGTGATTATAAAACAAATGCTGTAATTCCGAATGAAAATGACATGTTTATGTCTGTCCGTTGAACTAGATATCAGAATATAAACAGTATACATGAACAGGTTCTGCGACTGGAAAACGCGATGAGTGGTGTTAGTGAAAAATGTGATAGAGTAATGCTACCGTCTACATGGACATCGCGGAAATCATTACCTTACAGGCATAATTCTATGTCTATGAACTTTAAACATGTTCACGTAGAATTAACAGTGCAACCACAGTACAACATATCATTATTAAAGACAGATATAACATATAAAAAATTGATCAAGTCTTGTGACTTGCTGATCCTATAATCTTGTTCAAGAAGCAAGCCAACTCTTGAATCCGTCTTTTTTACAGTACTGGTGCACATTTTACCTATCGAAGAGGCATGTTTGACCTGATTTGACTGATTCTGTACTGTTTCACAAAACCTAAATTCGGTTTCCATAAAAATAATCAGTCAGGAAAATTTCTCTAGACCGGTCAAGAAGAAGTAACTTTTCACAAACGGCTGCAGTCAACCGTTTACAGAGGCTACAAGCCCAAGCGACAGTAAGTCAGCTTTCCTGCAGGTCCTCCTCTATCACAAGGACACGAGGGAATTTCTGAAGACTCGCCAGGGACGCTGCAGGCATCTTAGATTCATCTTGTTCTCTGACGCCCTCGTAAACAGTCATCAAGTTCAACGGGGCCAGCGCCCCTGAGAGTGAGCAGCGACTGACGTCGCCGTCGAGCGTTGGGCGCGAAGCATTTCGCATGTTACAAGCCTTTATGAGCCTAACCCTAACGCCAAATCAAGAAGTATATTATTTTGCACGAAAGGGACGTTTTATTGCGAAAAAACACAGAAGGAGCATTTGGGTCTGAGACTGGCCCTAGGTCCGGGTTCAGAGCATCAGTTTAACAGCGAAGGGGGCGAAGGGGGCGAAGGGGGCGAAGGGGGAGAAGGGGAGAGAGGGGAGGGGGGAATCATACCGAGAAAAATATCTCCTGCATCTATCAATCTGACGGAGAGGACTCTCTTTAAGGCTCGGTCAGCAGATTCAAGAAATGGATGTATCAAGAGATGACAAACTTCTCATCAGTCCACTGCAGTTAACAAAGATGAATCATCCTGCGGATCATTCCGTTTATCCATCATACAGCAAGAGTAGGAATGTCTTCATTGACCATTTGCAGCACAGAATGGACGTCCCAGAGAATTGATTTCCAAGCAAAGGCAGTCAACAGCGGTCATTGACGTCAGTGTGACTTCTGTCCCTTGTTCATCACTGCAACCATGTCACTTGCGGCAAAGAGGAAAGCCTATGAAATCCTTCGCAATTGCTGAAAATGAGGGTTGCGAGGGGCGATGTCTTAAAATCTGCATTTGTTCCCAAACATCAGGAAACAGGAGGAAGTCTTTCCAGTGGCCCGCAACGCACAACATCGGGCAGTCCATATGAAGGCTTGACCCCTCGGCCAGCCTGGCTTGTAGGTCATACATCTATGGGCGGCCCGAACTACGCCTAGGAAGAGTCCACTCCAACATGAACAGGCAAGTAATCTATGTTTCGACTGTGAGGTCAGATAAAGCGTAAAGCTCTCGTAAAGCTTGTAACCTAATCACTGACCGCTTCCTGTGATACAAGAGAGTGAACAGGACACTCGAAGATTTCAGAACTCCAAGAAAAGCTCCACTAAAAGTTAAAACAGACACGACCAGTGTCGTGTGTGTGCGTGCGTGCATGCGTGTGTGTGTGTGTGTGTGTGTGGGAATGCGTGCATAGGTCCATGTGTGCGTCAGTCCAGGCGTGCGTGCTACAGAGCCTGAAACAACCTGGAAGGCATTTGGTATCGGGACAGACTGCTAATCCTGCTGAGCAGCAAGAGGAATGGAACCTTTTGGGAAATGACGTCTGTCTGCCCTTGCCAACGAAGGAAGTGTGTGAAACGTTACGCAAGAACGCCCATTGATCTGAGTACAGCTCAAGATAAATATTTTTTAAATCAAAACAGAAAAAGGTAGTCCAACCTGGTCTGTAATTGTTGCAACTGGCTCTGTGCAACTGCTTTCAAGCCACGGTTTCATCTTGAACGCGTCTTTCAGGGGTGGGGGGGTGGGGGGGTGGGGGGTGGGGGTGGGGGTGGCTAAGGGGAGAGGGGGTGAGCAAACAAATTGATGTTTTCCCAGATGCAAGTAAGTTACAGCAAAAGTACAACTGGGATGAAATAAACAAATTTCAAGGAACAGGCTTTCAAGGCAGACGATAGAAGCAGACAGGTGGGAAGAGGAGGTGGGCGGAAGGGGGGTGGGGGTGTGAGGCAGACACAGGGTGGATGTTTTGCACCCGCAGTGAACTGAGGTCGCGCCAGGTCACTGTTGCACGCTGCTAAGTGCGCTCCGATGGCCAGTTGAGCGCCTGCACAGCGAAATGGCGCGTGTTGGGTCTACCTACGCTCCACATGAAAGGGAGACCTGAAGTAGTCCCAGATGTCAGTACTCGAGGATTAATGCCGGGCGGGGTGGGCTGGGGAACTCTTGGCGCTAAGGCATAGGAAAGAACTAAGAAATGCATGTGAGTGCATGCGTTTTTGCATGCGTACGCGTGAGTCTGATCATAGGTGTGCGTGCATGCATGTCCGTGTGCGTGCACTCATGTTCACGTATATGCGCTCGTGAGCGCATGTGTGTCGCATGTGCTTGCGTGTTTGTGCATGTGCGTGTATGTGCATGCGTGTGTGTGTGTGTGTTTGTGTGTGTGTGTGTGTTTGTGTGTGTGTGTGTGTGTGTGTGTCTGTAAGAGAGAGAGAGAGAGAGAGAGAGAGAGAGAGAGAGAGAGAGAGAGAGAGAGAGAGAGAGAGAGAGAGAGAGAGAGAGAGAGAAAAAAAGCTGAAATGGAAACTTGACGTGGACTGTGGCAATGAACAGGGTGAGGGAGATGTTGAGGGAGATGGTGCGTGACGTCATGAAATCGATGCAGGCCGCAGTGTTATGGTGAACAGATGGACAGGTCTCCATTGGGACCACGTGCTTCATGTGTGGTCGAGTAGGGCCAGATGAGAGCGTCACCGCAGCGATCTGAGAGTGACCACAGTGAGCGCACAGCGATCATAGCCGAGCGACTGCAACTAGCAGTGGGTAAGTGACATCAGCAAGGAGACGGGTGTTCTAAGAACGGAAGAGTGACAAGAGTTGGCTTCGGGAGGATAACCATAGGTACCAGAATGAATACAACTAGCTCATTCTGACCATAGCGTGGAAATCCTTCGACTATAGTTCGTTGAGTGACTATTGTTGGTTGAATAAACATAGTCGGCCGAGAGATCAAAGCGAGCGGACGGACCACAGCCAATGGTGACCAGAGATAAATAGTGAACAGCAAGGACCACAGCAAACAAAGACCACCTGCAACAGGTAGACCCCATTTAACAGACAATGCCCAAACCTATTACGTCAGTGGTTAAAGGAACCAGCAAGTGAATGGTCCCTGCTACCACAAAACGACTGTGACAGCATGACTCGACTACAGCCTGCACGAGGAGCCCTTCTGCTGGCAGAGAATGTGAGAACGTGGGCATACACAGAGAACGTGGGCATACACAGAGAACGTGGGCATACACAGAGAACGTGGGCATACACAGAGAACGTGGGCATACACAGAGAACGTAGGCATACACAGAGAACGTGGGCATACACAGAGAACGTGGGCATACACAGAGAACGTGGGCATACACAGAGAACGTGGGCATACACAGAGAACGTGGGCATACACAGAGAACGTGGGCATACACAGAGAACGTGGGCATACACAGAGAACGTGGGCATACACATTTAGGTTCGAAGGACACAACAGCCCAGACAGCAAGCACAGCTTGCGATATGGGTCCACAGCCAGAGCAGCAGGTGGTAATTGCATCGATTTCTTGGATGAATCCGTTGCCTTGACAAGTTTTCGTTTATCTATCGCACGCGATCTTAACTAACTGGCTACAAAACGTTACGCAGTCCCACTCCCATTTCCCCATCCCCTCTTGATCGCTATCGAGCTTTACAATCACTCTGATGGGCAAGCTGACCAGTGTCCCAGGGGAGAGACAGGCAAGCAGGAACCATCAGCGCTGACTGAATGCTGTCACTTACTCTGCTCCACCCTGACGGCGTGAGGCTAAGAGGAAGGCGAGAAG
>JAWQFJ010001049.1:156436-168936 GCA_034096865.1 Theodoxus fluviatilis | reverse complement strand
ATTAAGAGGGGAAGGAAATAATTTAGAAGATGAAAGAAACTAATATAAAAAAGGAAAGAAAAAGAATTAAGAAAACGAAAAGAAAGAAAATGAAGATAATCCTGTCAATAACGTGCAGGTGGATTAATAATAAAAATATATAGTGGCTCTGGTATCAAAATGTAATTTCCTCGTTACGTTACTGGCTGTGTTGCACAAACTTTGGCAGGCGGCAATGTTATACCAGAACCAACAGCATTACTAAGCCGAGTGCATTGGGAAACATGCATACTTTTGCAGCTTTCCCAAAGATCCCTGCAAGCAAGTGCAATGGGTCCATTTCTCAAAAAGCTGCCATGCTTACTCCCCTCCTCACTGCGATACCTTGGGATCTATCAGTTTTCTCCTTCAGACTCATGGCTGACATCATTGCGTTCACAACTGAATGTGAAAACGGAAACTCTACTGGGTGGAGATTCAGATTTCAGGTTGATATGAAAGTTCGCACTACGACACTATATCTTCAAACAGAAAATATGTTGCATTCATCAGATTTGCTAGCAAATCCAATTTCTACTGGAAATCAGTTCTCTTTGACAGGTATACTGGACGTGATATATGCATCTGTCAGTCTGGTTTTGAAGGAGGGAAGAAAGAAGAAATATCACTATACCATGTAGAAGTCAGATTCAGTTCCCATGTGGATAGGGGCGAACTGCAGAGTCAAGAGTCAGGTGACATGATAACATAATTACCAGTGGCACTGGCCACCATGTCTTTGAAAGGCAGCCCAGGCATGAGAAAATATTTCATCCTTAAGAACAAGACAGTGTGCCTCATGAGGACAATAGCCCTTAAAGTCTGCCATGGGTACACATCTTTATCGCATGATTATCACTGTCTGGCACATAAGACAAATAATACGAGAAAATAAAGAGAGGATCCAGTTGCATTCCTTGTCTTATCAAAAGAAAAGCAATCCAAGAAATGCCCCATCAAAACATTTAACAGCAAAACCACATGAAACAAAAAAGCAAAAAATTCAACTCTCTAGCAGATGCTAAGAGTCATTTGATACTGATTTAGAAAACATATTTCTAACTGGGGTATGTTGACTAAACATCCATTTATAAAATACAATCCTTTCAAAAGCTCCTATGAAAGGAATCATTTTTTAACTAATCTAACTTCAAATAAACAGCTCTGGGTTTGGTGTTAAAAAACAAACAAGGGTAACATGTAATGGTGGCTCTTTTCATCAATTCCACTGCGGTGACATGTCCATCCAATGGGTCAACAGCTTAGATCTGCAGTAAACTTGACGTTGCCTCTGGTTATACTATACAAACATCTAGTTGTCTTTTGTGGTAGTCAAGAAAACATTTTATTCAGATTGTCGCTTTTCTCACTTTTTTTTTCAACAGCTGAAGTCACAAACCATTTTTCTTAACCAATTGGCGACATAGCTTGTGGCAGCCTGCTCTAACAACATGTTCACTCACATGTATCTCTCTAAAGAGTACAACGGGATATCAGGCAGTGCGCTGGACTAAAGTAAGAAGGATGGATAGTGTTTTACAGCCTATCAGCCTCTGTAGGCTATATAAGGCCATTAAGCACGAAAATCACTGGTACAGTTTAGAGTAAACGCAAATCAAGTTTCGGTTTCCCTAGTTATTTGTTTCTTACAAATCTCGTAGGGAGACGCGTGAGTCAATTTTTACCCCGAACCCACAGGGGGAGAACAAAGGGAAGAAGGAAGAACTGACAGACATTTTCGGTTCTAGTCCACGACAGGTTCAAACCACAACGTCCGCTTCAGTGATTTGCCTATGTGTCTTCATATGTGAACCTCATCAGTGTGGTGGTGGTAGGCAGTGATTTGCCTATGTGTCTTCATATGTGAACCTCATCAGTGTGGTGGTGGTAGGCAGTGAACCTAAATCCAGCCATATTAGAAGCCTCTGGCACTGGTTTTGTGTTAGACTGATGGAAGCGAAAAAAACCAACAGTGAAATTCGACTATGCATATTACAGCTAACCAGTGGATAGATAAGGCCACCACCCCAAAAAGAATGTTTAGTAGTTACGGTAACCCAACCAACCCTATTTTTTCTGCTGACCTACACTTTTTCCCTGATGATGCAGAAGAGAGAAAAAAACAAAAACAAAAGAAATTGACAGTAAACGACAAACTGGGTGCTGACCCATTTTCCCCGCCCTTCAAGCACTCGGAGAATCCACTACTTACGTTTTAAAATGCGTTTTCAGCGAAAGAGAAACTTTATTTATGCTTAATCTGGCTTCTTTTAAAGAGAGAGAAAACAAAGTTCAGGCCAACCAAACGACATTATCCCCCCCACCCCACCCCCATGTTCTTTAACCACAACTTTTTTGGGGGGTAGGGGGTGGGGGAGTGGGGGTGGAGGGAGAGGGGGTAAGATGGTTCCACAGTGAAGGATTGAGTACTGACTGTCAGCTGTCATTGTGTTGTAACCACCCCCTACTAAACAGGTCTCTGTTTTCCTATCATCAAGGTGCAGACGGAAAAGCCCTGCCAGACCAAGCAACCCATGGCGTCTTCCGAGTCCACAGACCACCTGGGAGGACCGATCTTCCCCAACACAGAGAACATGACCCTGGAGGAGCTGCAGGCGCTCTACGCCACCTACTCCAAGAACATCCAGGAGACTGAGTGGGATGTCCTGCATGAGCCAGGATGGCGCGTCAGCATCATCATCATCTACGCTGTGGTCATCATCTTTGGCTTCCTTGCAAACCTCGTCGTCGTCATCGTCATCTTGCATCAAAAGCAACTCCATACAGTGGGTGTCCTGTAGAGGCTTCTTCTTGTTTTTGTGGACTTCTCAGATTCTAATTAAGATCTTCTTTTCTCGTCCTCTTGTCAATTCATTGTTAGATAATTGAACAAGCATTCTTTAATTAGGTTTCGTATACTGAGAGCTGAAGAAAGCGTAAGATTGGGAAAAACCATTTTCACACAATTTTGAGTCTTTGTATCTGTACTTCAAAAATGATGAATGAAGCCTCCAATTTTGAGAGAGAGAGAGGAAGAAAAAAGAGCACATTTCTTGCATGTAAATAACTTGTTCATCATCAAAATGTTTCTCCCTGAACTCTACCATTCATATGTTAACATCAACAATATTTGCATCAAACAATTAAAAAAATAATACTCAAGAAGTAGTCTTGTTGAGATTATTCCACAAGTTTAATGTTCACCAATGAGCATATTCCACAGAAAATGCCAACAAACTTTACTTCAAGTTCTGGTAAATGCTATCTTAACTTAGTGCTTTACGAGGTGAGCAGGAAATAGCGACGAAAATAACGGTTTGAAGTTATTTATCATCAGTTCTGAAATAATCATGCCTGAGTGATGTATGTGTGTGTCTGCCTGTCTGCATGTGTCTGTGTGTATCGGCGGGTGGAGACCACTCATAGATTTGACTGAAGTAGATCTCTAAAAAAGAAATCTCTTATTTCTTGTCTCTGACAGGTGACCAACATCTTCATTGTGACACTGGCCCTGGCTGACATCGTGCTGTGTGTGTTCAACCTGCCCCTGCAGCTGCACTACCAGCTGACAGACTGGGCCCTGGGCTCCCTCATGTGCCGCGTGGTCATGCCCACCTTTGCAGTGCCCATTTTCACATCTTCCCTGGCCATCCTCATGATAGCCATTGATCGCTACATCCTCATCGTCTTCCCATTCTGCAAGCGCATGTCCAAAAAGATGGCTGTCATCATGGTGGCTGTCATCACCTGCTGCACCATCGGCCTTGCAGTCCCACTCATGGTTTTCAACTCCAACGTGGTTTTGGACGACGAGTTGCTCAACCTGCACAAGTCCTTCTGTGTGGAGAAGTGGCCAAGCCTTCATGCCAAGCGGATTTATGCCATCTGCATGTTTACCATGCAGTTTTGTGTGCCTCTCTTCTTGTCTTGCATCTTTTACACCCACCTCTACATTGTGCTCCGCAAGCGCCAGATGAAGAAGGGCGAGTCACAGCGCACCCAACGCAGCCAGAGAACAGTGCGAATCCTCATCGCTGTGGTGACGACCTTCACACTCTGCTGGCTGCCCTGGAACATCCTCACTGTGTACACCGAGTACAACCAAATTACCTTTGCTGGGAAGTACTTCAAGATCATTGACCTGCTCCTAAAAATCTTCGCCATGAGCTCATCCTGCATCAACCCCTTCCTCTACGGCTGGCTGAATGACAACTTCAGGCGGGAGCTGGCCAGGCTCCTGGGCAGGCCTGTTCCCGTCATGACGAGGTCGCAGATAAATGGAACGAATATGCCTTCGACTACTGAGTACCGACGTTGTGCCTACACAGGACTGGTGAAAGAGGGTGCAGGTGTCACCCAAGTGTAGGGATCAGTGCCCTCTTCTTCACACCGCAGGCCCCGGTACTTGAACAGTCCTAATCCATGGCACCAAAGAACTGCTGTTAACAGTTCAGTGGTACTGCTTGTTATACAGCTACAAGTGTCTTCTTGCCTTCCACTGCCAGGGCAAAAACAGATGTATACCGGTGTCTGTTGAAAAACTATAACTGATATAAAGATGTTGGCAGTGTCTTGAAGTCCTATGGAGTCCAGATACAGGCACTGAAGAGAGTCCTGGCTTTGTTTAGAAGCAGTACTGGGTATCAAACTAAACAGGAGACTGCAGATGAAACTTTGGAAACAGGTGTTTGCATTCATCACATGGTCGGGCACAATGGAACATCATGTCATGTATTACAAAACTGCCTTCATTTGTGGTAGCCATGCTTCTGTTGTTGTTTGCTCAGTGCCACACAAAATGTGCTGAAAACATGAACATGTATATACAGGGAGAGACAAATCTGGCTACAAAGTGACACAGAGGAATTCTTTGTTTGGCATCTAGCAATTTTCCCCAACTGCTTGAGGCATTTCATCCAGGTTTGTGCATGCCAAAACTGTTTCTGACATAAGTGTGTTTTGTGCTGTGGCTTGAAATAAAATTTCTCCACTCATGCTGAAACATGGTCTTCACATGGCATGATTTTTTGTCCCTGACACCCAAGCTTAATAGACATACAGTTTTGGCATTTCTGAGTTGTTGAAGGTACCCAGGTTATTGTTTGTACTTAAAGTATCTGCAGTAAACTATGCAACATTTGAACATTCTTCATCAAGTTGATCAGAAAAAGAAGAAACTTAAACCAATGGCACACTTCCCAAATCACTGTCTCACAAAAACGATCTGCATCAAAACTGGACTACAGAAACCTGCTGATGAAAGAAATTGTCATGAAAAGAATGTGACCAACTCAAAAGCTGAAGGACATGAACAACAAACATAGTATCTACTTCCAAACGTCAACCTATCCCAGCTGTCAAGTCTTGCATGAAAAAGTAGGCTCTTTAACATATGAAGGCATATGAAATGGCATGTGCTGCTTTTCAGAATAGATTCAGTTTCTATGAAACCATTTTCAACATAAGCATAAACATACAGTGCATACATAATCGCATTCACATATATGTGCAAACATATATGAATCTAGACTTTGAAATTCGGTTTTACTTAGCTTGTGAAAATAATGTGTTGTGCAACATCAAATGCATCCAAATGCATTTAGATGCATGTTTGCAATCATAACTGTAATAAACCCTTACCATGGCATAATAACAAAGTCTACATTAATTTAAGAAATTTTAAATTAGAAAATAATAGTTTTTTGACATTTTTAATTGGTCAATCCACTAAATGTGGCTCAAACTCTTGCTCTAAGGAGAATTGTTATATGATATATGATCTTCCACTCCTTGCCTCTCCACTTATCTAAACAGAAAAACCATTCACTAAAAGTTCCATGTGCTGTATTATGTATCTTATCAATGAAGACAACAGAGAGGGTATCTGTAGCATATCAGTATGTGACTGCCAGCCTGCCAATGTGGGGCCCCACAGAGTGGCACTATCAGTAGAAGACTGTCCTGGTAAGGGTTATGGCCAGACATAGGTCTGCAAAGAGGACACTTTTACTTCAATTAGTTTTCACACTTTCATTCATGGTAATTCAAAGATATTACATGAAATTAAGTACAAACCACTTTTGTTATTCAAATAGGTCACCATAACTTTTTTTTTGGTGTGTGTGTGTGTGTGTGTATGTGTGTGTGTGTGTGTGTGTGTGTGTGTGTGTGTGTGTGTGTGTGTGTGTGTGTGTGTGTGAGTGTGTGAGTGTGCGTGTCTGTGTGAAAAATTACATACAGCATAATTAAAATTTGTGTTTCCTTAGTTTTGCAATTCAAATATTTACAACTTGTCACACATCCTTTTGGGAAAATTCCAAATACTTTTTAAAAGGATATTTACAAAATGCATGATTAAAATAAAATAAAAACTTGTTGTATCTGTAGCTGCTGATCTAGGGGCTAATATCACAAACCCACGTGACAAGACGTTGCTACATGTATGAAGAACAAACCCCAAAACTAATAAATCTGTATGGTGTTCAGAATATTTTTGGCCTCGTTTTATTTTCACAAAAAGCTTTTTTTCTTTTTTAATGTGAAAGAAAGATAACTAGAAAAAAACTTGCTTTTCCCATCTTCTATGCATTTCAAACAATGTTGAGAAAAATGATCTGGGGCATAGGTTCTTAACATGCATTTTTACATATTTTCTAGGATGTTTTAAGCAGAAAAAATTGGAATTATCCTGCAGAGGGTTGAAACAACTAAAATATGCTCAAAAATCAAAATCATAAAAAATGACATTTTAACCATTTTCAGAACCATGTCTCTCCTTCAACAAACACATGCACATATGCATATCACACACACACACACACACACACACACACACACACACACACACACACACACACACACCACACACACTCTCACACACAAACACTCACACACAAATACACAGACACACAGACACACAACACACACAAACAAACACATATACACACACATACACACGCACACACACACACACACAAACACACACACACACACACACACAAACACACACGCAAACACACACACACGCAAACACACACACACGCAAACACACACACACACACAAACAATTAAACACACATACACACATACATAAAACACACACACAGATACACACACACACACACACACAGATACACACATACACACAAACATATACAGACACACACACACACACACACACACACACACACACACACACACACACACACACAAACACACACACACACAGACACACACACACATACACACACACACACACACACACACACACACACACAGACACACAACCACACACACATACACACACATACACACACACAAAATCACACACACAAATACACATATACACACACACAGACACACAAATACAGACATACAGACACACAAACACACACACACATACACACAGATACACACAAACACACACAGACACACAAATACAGACACACAGACACACAAACACACACACACATAATGAGAAGGCAGAGTGCGAGTTCCTTACCTTGGGTTCTGGGATTCTGGCCAACTCCGCCAGGTTGTGGCAGAGCTTGCAGTGCTTGAACTGGAATGGGTTGTTCCTGTTGTCCTCAAATGCCCTCATGATTTTGTCACTCATCCACTCCACCTGGACACAGATAGGTCTTGTTCCATCACCCTTCAACTTCCATCTACAGAGGCAGGGCAAGGCACAAGAAGCAAGTACAAAATCATCATGTATGTCAGTCACTGCCTATTTAAATTTCAGTGTTTTGTATAAACAGGTTTAGAAAGTTGCCAAAACGTGTACATAAATTTAACAACAGTAATGTGCATGTATATACATGTAATGTATATTTTTTCAAGTGGCCCTGAAACCAAAGATTATAGGTAACCTATAATCTTTGCTGAAACCACAGAAGACAACTACTCAGCACTTATCCTATTCAAACTAAACGGCAATGGAGATGTAACTTTATACTGCTATCTCCATCATTATGATCACAGTGTTAACACTATGGAATGGTATAACATCAGACCAATGCACACAGGTCTGCACAGAGGCAAACTCAGCTCGTCAGCATGGTCACATCTGTGTCCACAAAAGTGAAGCATGTTCTTTCAGACATTGTGCTCTAAATGGTCTTGTCATCATCATAAATTATCAAAGTAGTATCTACTGCAATACTATATTAAGTTGCAATAGGGTGAGTTAGAAGAACAAACTAGGCGCCAAAACAAACCTGAGACTTGGCGAACTCCACCACATTGAAGCTGACGTTGTTGAGGAGGGCGAGGGAGTAGGGAGAAAGTCCTGACTCCGCACTGCGCCACATTTGGTCCTGCAGGAACAAGCAGTGTTACATAGGTGGCGGCATGCTGAAAGCGCTTGAATGTAAATGTAAGCAGAGATCTGAATAGCAAGTTATTGCATTCAAGTAATGCTTGGAAGCTGGAGCTCCCTAGACATCAGAAAGCAGCCTTGTCCTGACTGCGATTGCACTGTGGTTCCTGTTGGCTGCAGATAATGCTTTCACTGGTTGCCTTCATCGGTAATCTCACCAGTCTATTCATGTTTTGTTTTCCCCCTTATCAGGGAGAAACATGAAATTTCTAGCAAATTTCTAGTCTACAGTGTAAACATTCAAGTACACAGTGAAAAATCATTTCCAAATTTCTCTCTCTCTAACACAGATGCATGTACACACACACACACACACACACACACACACACACACACACACACACACACACACACACACACATTTTCACCACTTGTGCACAATTATACAGATGTAAATGTACACACACACTAATGCAAAAATACAAAAAAAAAACACACACATGCATAAAAACACACACAAATACATATACTTGCACATACAAAATTACACACACACACACATTCACACACAATACACACACAAATAATTTATAATTAAATTATAATAATAAGTATAGTATACTGTCAGTCTGACTGTGTACATCTGAATGCATATGTTTGACTATGACTGGATGACTAAATGTATAGACTGTGTTGTATGTTTATTTTTGTATATGTATGTATATATGTTATGCGCTTAGAACCTCGGGAAAGGCGCTTTATAAGTATAATAAATTATTATTACACACACAAATGCATAAAAGCACACATGCACAAACACATGCACAAACACACACAGAAACACACACATGCACATACCCTTACACACACACACACACTTACACACACACTTACACACACACACACCCTCCCTCCCTCCTTCATATTACTTCTCTGAAGCATTACATGGCACAAACAAAGTATGGTTTTCAGCATCCTACAATAATCTGTCATTTAGGCACCCTCAAATCTAAACATCTGTTTTATTATGGTTCCTTAAAATTGGTCTAGTAATGTCCCTTTGAGAAAACTGAACTCATACTTTTCCAACAGCTGAAAATGTCCACACTGGATAATCATGTTCATGCTGATCATTGTACATGTAAAGACTTGCACCCTTGAGAGTCAAATACAAACAACAACAACAACAACAACAACAACAACAACAACAACAACAACAACAACAACAAGCTCCCCATACAAAGAAAATTAAAAAGATCTGTCTGTCATACAAAAATGCATTAGAGGCTCTGCAGCAGATAAAGGGAGACAATGCAACAAGGGAGGTAACTCACCAAAAGCTGTGCCAGCTCAAGCATCCGTCCGGCTGTATCCACGGCAACCAGCACGTTGCCATCTCGTCGCATGGTCTGCAGGATGTTGGCTGCGCAGAGATCAAGCGACAGTCACACACAAGGCAGACAGTCACTTGCAAAACCTCTACAATCATAAGGCCGCAAGAACAGAAAGAAAGAAGATGTGGTTAGGGTAACATGGTCATACACACACACACACACACACACACACACACACACACACACACACACACACACACACACACACACACACACACACACACACACACAAAGGAGATTATGTAGGTCTGCCATAATTGTGTTTTCTTTTCTTCCTTTTCAAGAGGAGATCAAGTAGAACATAAATAAACATTTCTCTTTTGCTGAAAACGCTTTTTAAACTTAAATAGCTGATTCCCCAACTGCTCATCAGCCAGGGAAGATGGGACAACATGCAGTTTATTGTTAACCATCAATTTCTTTCCTTCTTTCTTTCTTTTTGCAAGTTTAAGGTCAGCAGAAATACATAGGATCAGTCAGTGTACCGTAACCACAGTGTTGTTTTTTTCGTTGTTGTTGTCTAAGTGACCTAACACAAGCAGAAAAAATGAAATGCTTGTGAGGTTTAATTACCAATAAATGGCACTGGATTGTGCAAAGACTGTTCATAACATTATTCAAAGGAAGGTGGGGGGGGAAAAAGAAAAATAAAAAGAAATACATGCAGTTATGTCCTAATTAGCTCTCTGTACAGCAACAACCTGGAGTTCTTCCATGACAGTAACTCCTTGGCCTCTCTTTCAAACCATTATCAACCTGAGTCTCCTCTAATGCAGAGGTGGTGCATCAGAATTTAATTATGAACAAATTGCAATGGTGGATTTCGAACTGAAACAATGAAATGAGTTCAGATCAATGACAATAACCCAGATCATGACAGACTAAGCAAGATGGCCAGAATTCCCATCACTGGAAACTGTAAATTGACACACAACAATCCCACTGACAGAATGTCTTCAACTAAAAATGACCAGAGCACTCACTGAGGCTGTGGCTTCATCTGCCCAGCTTCAATAGCAGTGTGAGTAGTTCCCACTATGATTGTGTCTGCAACTGCACAGTTGCTGAGGTTTTTGTTCACACTGTGCCTTTAACTGCACAGCATCAACTGCAGTGTGAATAGTTCCCACTGTGATAGTGTCTACAACTGCACAGTTGATGAGGCTCTTGTTCACACCATGCCTTCGAGTGCACAGGGTAGAACTACCACTGACAGTGTCTATAATTGCAGAATATGTAGAGCTCGATTAGGCACAATGCTACAGCACAGTGGGTAGAACTCTTACACTATATAACTTTAAACTGACCAGTGGTAGAGATGTCCCATGGACAGCATTTGTAGCTGTACAGTAGGTAGAGTTCCTTGACTACAGTGCATATAGCAACACAGTGGGTATAGCTCCCACTGACAGTGTCTATAACTGCAGAGTATGTAGAGCTTGTTTTGACACAATGTTACAGCACAGTGGGTAGAGCTCTTACACTCAATATATCTCTTAACTTAAGGTCCTGTAAGTCATTCACATGTTTCATTTCCCAAACCTGTAAGGATTTAAATGCAATTTGTATAAAAAAATAAATCCAGTAACTGCCACGTGGGGTGGGTGGCTATGGGTGGTACAGGATTGAGCAGGGTGGGCTCCCGCTGACACAGTATAAGTTAGTGCACAGTGGGTAGAGCTCCCATTGACATGTGTGTGTTAGTGCACAGTGGGTAGAGCTCCCATTGACACAGTGTGTGTTAGTGCACAGTGGGTAGAGCTCCCATTGACAGTGTCTGTTAGTGCTCAGTGGGTAGAGCTCCCATTGACACAGTGTCTGTTAGCGCACAGTGGGTACAGATCCCATTCACAGTGTCTGTTAGTGCTCAGTGGGTAGAGATCCCAATGACACAGTGTCTTTTAGTGCTCAGTGGGTAGAGCTCTCAATGACACAGTGTCTAAGTACACAGTGGGTAGAGACCCCACAGACAGTGTCTGTTAGCGCACAGTGGGTACAGATCCCATTGACACAGTGTCTGTTAGTGCACAGTGGGTGGAGATCCCATTGACACCGTGTCTTCTAACAACTTGCACATTATCAGAGATTAATTCAATCAAATATTACCTATGTTGTTGTCATTGCAAAGCAAGGGTGCCCAAACAGACATGTCAACTGTACATTGTCTGCAAGAATGTAAACATGGTAACTTACTCATTAACTGTTCATCTCTCAGCCTCCTTCTGGCCTGGTTGTATGAGGCATTGTAGGCATCAGTGATCATCAACGATGGTCGATTGAAAGCATCAAGCACACAGCCATTCAAGTGTCTGCAATAGGAAAATTGCAACTATCAGGCATAAACAGAATGGATTCTAACACTTGATAAAGCTTTGACATACAAGGAAAGGTGAGAAATGTGCAAAAAACAAATGGCAAGAAGCAACACATTGCTAACACGCCCATGAGCGGCCCACCTATGCATGACTTTACACATTTCCTAAAGAGTTTGCTTCTGACTAATCTTGTTTGTTCTTCGAAAACACACACACACACACACAGACACACACACACACACACACACACACACACACACACACAGACACACACACACACACACAGACACACACACACACACACACACACACACACACACACACAGACACACACACACAGACACACACACACACACAGACACACACACACACACACACACACACACACTATCCAATCCTGATGCAAAGAGGTGACCAAAAGTTTACCTTTCTTTCTTGTGGTTGTAGTCCACA
>JAWQFJ010001049.1:123936-151436 GCA_034096865.1 Theodoxus fluviatilis | reverse complement strand
GAGATATAGTCACTTTTAGTGGTTCACTACCCCATTTTGGTCACATTTCATAAGGGTCAAAGTGACCTTGACCTTGATGATATGTGAACAAATGTGTCTCATGATGAAAGTATAACATGTGCCCCACATAATTATTAAGTTTGAAACAGTTATCTTCCATAGTTCAGGGTCAAGGTCACTTCAAAATATGTATACAATCCAACTTTGAAGAGCTCCTGTGACCTTGACCTTGAAGCAAGGTCAACCAAACTGGTATCAAAAGATAGGGCTTGCTTTGACCTATATACCACTTGTAGCTAAGGTCGCCATTCTCAATAACGTGGGAGAAAATTGGGAAAATGTGAAAAATGACTGTTTCTGAGACCACATTTATGGCTCCTGTGACCTTGACCTTGAAGCAAGGTCAAGTCACTATGTATTTTTTTTTAGGCCTTGTCATCATACACCATCATGCCACATTTGGTGTTGATAGACTTAATAGTCTCCGAGAAAAATCCAACGTTTAAGTTTTTTACGCCCGGACGGACGGACGGACGGACGACACGGCTCAGTACATAGACTCACTTTTGCTTCGCATGTGAGTCAAAAACAGACCTAAAAAACTGACAGACTGAGCGTCACTGATCCTTTGGGTTGTTCTATCAAATTTTTGTAAACTATACCCAGTTTTCCTAAGAAAATAACATACAGCTAAAGAATTTAAATGTTCAACTGTTATCAACCTATACACTAGTGTTGTCAAGATGGCCAAAGTCCACATCAATGCAAAGAAATCATAGTATCTGGGTTCCTGCAGACTTTCATGAAACAAATTTCAGAACTTTTCCATTACTTTAAAAAAAAATTTATGACAGCTTCTCACCCAAATCAGATGCTAGGGGCATCTGGCTTCTCCCATGCTCGATAACGAGAGTGGAATGTGGGCTTTGTATCTCCTGCTCAATGAGCCCCTCCACATGGCCCACTCAGTCGCTGGGCTTAGCCAATCGCTGGCGCGGAACTAGTCTATTTTTAGCACAGACTTCACTGCCTCACACTGGTGTCACAAATACGGCACTGTCTGGTACCAGCGCGCTTCATTCTTGTCTCTTTGACTCCATCACGAGTTTTCGCTTCGGTTCTAGCCTATCGCACAACCACAACAAAATGGTTGTTCACTGCCAGTGGGGCACATGCTCTGGTGAGTACAAAGACCTCGCCACCAAAACACAAGTTCTTTTTCATTTCCTCTTCGCATCAGTTCACCTTGGTACCTCGCTCCCGTCTCGCTATGTGTGTGTGTGTGTGTGTGTGTGTGTGTGTGTGTGTGTGTGTGTGTGTGTGTGTGTGTGTGTGTGTGTGTCTGTCTGTCTGTCTATCTGTCTGTGTCTGTCAGTGTCTGTCAGTCTGTCTGTGTCTGTCTGTCTGTCTGTCTGTGTTTGTCTAGTCTGTTTGTCTATCTGTCTGTCTGTCTGCCTGTCTGTCTGTCTGTCTGAGTGTGTGTGTGTGTGTGTGTGTGTGTGTGTGTGTGTGTGTGTGTGTGTGTGTCTGTCTGTCTCTCTGTCTGTCTCTGCCTCTGTGTGTGTGTGTGAGTGAGTGCGTATGTGTGTGCGCAAGTGCGTATGTGTGTGTGTGTGTCACTGTGTGTTTGTGTGTCCCAACCCGCCCAACTCCCAATGACAGTGATCAAATCCATTTATGTCAATGCGCGTTCCTGATGGGTCTTTGAGCTTGGGCACTGCGACTCATAGTGTCATATATTTCACACTGTGTGTGTGTGTGTGTGTGTGTGAGAGAGAGAGAGAGAGAGAGAGAGAGAGAGAGAGAGAGAGAGAGAGAGAGAGAGAGAGAGAGAGAGAGAGAGAGAGAGAGAGACAGCGACAGGAAGGCTGGCAGGCAGGCAGCGAGCGCGCGAGCAGACGACCATTCAGTGCCGCTCCAACACCACGCGCCCACAGCCCTTAGAGAGCTCAGCCAAAGACTATCTTAATTTCGTCTAAATAACATGAGTAGTATTTATTCATACCCCTGTCTATCACAGTCTGAGAAATCTTCTCACTGTCTGGCAAAAATGAGACACAAATGCTGTCCGGAATACAACGCAACGAGTCAGTCGGCATTCGCGTGGAAGCCATTTTGCCGCCTGCATGTGACACCACGCGAGCTACAGCGAGAAAGGGGCGTGGCTGTGGAGGGGCTCATGACGTGCCCAGTCAAGATGGACGGTTGGATGGATGGATGGATGGATGGATGGATGGATGGATGGATGGATGGATGGATGGATGGATGGATGGATGGATGGATGGATGGATGGATGGATTTTTACGGCCTATCAGCCTTTGTAGGCTATGCAAGGCCATAAAGCACAAAATTCACGAGAATAGTTCCAAGTAAGCGCAATTCAAGTCACGATGTCCATTTATTTGCCTCTTACAAATTGTGTAGGGAGACATGGTGGGTCTATTATTTTAACCCCCAACCCACACCCTATCAAGAGAAGTAACTCTACACACCATGTGACAGGAGGTGATTGCTCAAACACCAATAAGCATGATAAAAGAAAAATATGGTTAATGCAGAAATTTGACAACTTTTCCATTTATTTTCAGTTTTACTTTTAGCCAACATTTCTCAACTTTTCATGGCCCTTGAACATTTTTTTGAAAATTAAAAAACTGCTATAGTTTTTTTATGACTACAGGAACCCTGTTATATAATACAATTTTTAACACCAATTCTAAACTTTTCATTGCTGTCAACTTTGTTCCTGATCAGGTGGTCAGTCAAAATTATTTGCTATGTTATTCATGAGTGCCAATCTCTGGTACAAGTTAAAAACACTGAAGCCCTACAGCTCTGCAAAAATGCAAATCATATGAAGGTGATCCTATTCTGCAGCCTGACCTCCCTCTATTCATAAGATTTTTCCTCATACCTTGGCATATCAGTCAACCTTCCATTTCATCAGTCTATATGTGTTTATCTCCATCCACATCTGTGCCACAAGCTTCTTGGAATTAAGCTTCCTTTCTTACATTTCCATCCCCTTGGTCATCCACCACTGAAATTCTCATAAGCAACAGCAGGCCTGGCCAATCATCAGCAAAATAAAAAGCATACAGTTTCTCCTTGTGGTTCATTTCACTGCTTGAGAAAGAAATGAAGTACCTTTCATGGCGACAGTCTGAGAGTACTTGAGTTGAATGATCTTGTCAAAGGCAGCATCCACATCATCCAAAGTGAACATATCGAATTCTTCTGTGTTGTGCCGTGACTGAAACAAAGTTTATGACAAATGAGTTCCTGTCTTCAGGGAAAAAAGAAATGTTCTAATGTAATAGTCGACAAGAAAAGGGGAAATAAGTTTATGCTTAGTGCTAGAAAGTAGGCCTGAGCACCAGAATCTTTTAAATATATTATTTTAAAAAGCTCATAACACATCTTTAGCCAAATGTTACACAGACCTTTCAGTAAATCAGGCCTTCAATGAACACAGTAATCTACTTGCTTTCCAACTGCATTACCTGTTGTTACATTTCTTCCCTCTCATTCTCACTCCTTATTTCTCTCAAATAGGAAGCACCGCCTTTTGAGATTTTCATAGGTGACATTTTCCAATAATCTGATATGTACTGATTCTATCCGAGCACTAAATCAGACTATTAACTTATTCAAGACGAACACCTCCCCTCGGAGGTAGGCCATGCCTAACCATTTCAGACGAATGTCCCTGGTCAGGGATTTGCACTTTGAAAATTTGCTGCTCTCACCCACCATGCTTAATTTGAAACTAAGAGATAAAGCTAGCTTCTCTAGCTACTAATTGATAAAGGGAGGCAGCTCTAATGCCCTGTTTCCCATGTGTTGTGATGTAAATAGAGATGTTTGAAGCCAGGGGTAGCTCTGCTTCATTGGCTGACGAGACGGCTTTACGCAAAAAAATACAGTGCTTTGCAGTGACAGCAAACAATGGATGGAGCGCTTGTCAGCATTTGAAATCCTCAAAATTATGCAGATGCTCTGACATTGAAGAATATGCTATTGAGTTATAAAGTCCGCATTGAGTGATGGTGACAGAGTTCGAAGGAGACAATCTAGCACATAGTTCTGCATCGACCTGATCATCGCTCTCCCAGCCAGCTGCCAAGCAGGATTTGTCTGCAGATAAATTTGTTCAGTTTTTCCTGTGCGATTGGCATGAAGAGCTGTCTTTCTTTCCTGCTATACCTCCATTTACGGGAACAAATGGCATTCATCTGTTGAGGGATTGCCACACCCTTTTCTACTTCCTCGACCAAGATCTCCTTGTTGATTAGGTGGCAGTACCTGAGGTTGCATTTGGTGTGGCTGAAATTTCCCCCGTTGAGAATTTTCAACCCTGAATAAATTGTCAACTTGACTTTATGTAGGTACCGGCAGCCTCTATACAGCTATGCGGGAAACGCCAAAATTGCTTGAAATTTGGCCTTTTTTCAGAAGAGATTTCTCCATTCTGTTTGTTTTTCAAGCAATATTAAACATGGGAATAAAAAGTTTGAATCTTCTTCTATCGATTGCAGCTAATTAATATTAGTTTAATGCAAGAACACAAGTGTAAAAATTAATTAGAAAAGCAATTCCACATGCTGAAAGCGCAGCGTTCGCAGCGCTGGCCGCCACTGGTTTCCCGCCTCGCGTGGTTGCCGGAATCGGGTCACCATGGAAAATTCAATTGCGC
This sequence comes from Theodoxus fluviatilis, assembly GCA_034096865.1. Classification (NCBI taxonomy): domain Eukaryota; kingdom Metazoa; phylum Mollusca; class Gastropoda; order Cycloneritida; family Neritidae; genus Theodoxus; species Theodoxus fluviatilis. The sequence continues at coordinate 146,740 of JAWQFJ010001049.1, read as the reverse complement.
GTGTGTAGTTTCATTCATGGTATGCAAATGATTTGAGGCTGAAAGAGGAATGATTCAGCTTTATTTTCGTATAATTTTTATTCTTCAATGATTCTGCGAAGTTTGTCAGATTTTCGATTAAAAACATCGCTCGAAAAACATTGAACTTTGAAGAGGATTTTCATAAAAGTTATTGAATCTGGCCTACACATAACTGGTATCGCCGGAAAGGTCGTTTTTCGCCGGTTTTAATGACATACGAAACTAAGATCTACAGCGCATGCACGCCAAGCGGAGCTCATTCAATTGGAATATCTCAACATGGCCGACACGGGAAAATCTTCCGCACCGCCTGACTGTTTCACTTCGTCATTTCTCCAGAAAATTGAACGTTATTTCGGTAAGTGAACATTTATTTAAAAAAGAAGAATCTTATGGTTGTTTTTGTAGACGGATTATTGATTTTTTTGTGAAAATATTTGAAAATGACGTTGAACTCTCAGTGGATTTTGGACAAAGAGTCGAAAGACCGATTGCAGATCTGATGCGCCGGTTGTCCTCGTATTGAAGTCACTGATATTTCTAAGTCAAAGCAACTGGTCAAAATATTGCACCTACTGATGGAGGAAAACGTTTTAAGGGTATTTGTGAATTGATGCAGTTTAGATGCATAAAACGTGATTTCAAACACAAGTGGTTGAACCGGAAGTTGTGAATCGAAGCCTTTCTGTTGTCTGCTACACTGTTTCCACAGAACTCAGCTAGTTCAGTAGTTGCAAATCGCAGCTAAAACATTCTTTTTTTTAATTTTCAGTTCCCCCCTGCTGATCTCAGTGAGATGTACAGTGACTGTAAAAACTACCTTGCTGCTCACCCTGGCAATTAACAGGAGATTGTAGTTGTACATATGCATTCATATTATGAACCGTTTGTGCTCTGGTACTGAAATTCAGTGTACTGACGTTGACCCTTTTTTGCATATTTTTGTTATGACTATTGTTACAACTATAGAATCTTGTGTTGATTCTGAATCTTTTTGAGTTGTTTGATATGTACATAAACTGTAGACCAAATTTGAATACTCTTGAGTCTTGTCTGCTGTTCATGTGAAGGTAAGTTTTCCAGTTTTACCACTGAAACGGGCATACATTCTTCATAATTATGTTTTGCAATTTCTGACTATTGAATTGTGAATGTTTTTGAGTTGCTTAGTCTGTGCATAAATTGCATGCCAAATTAGAAAGTTGACCCTTGAATATGATTGAAGATAATTGTCCTTAAGTTCACTTTTCCCACTGTGCGACCACTAAAAACTTGCACTTTTTTACTTTCACAAGTACATTTAGTTCTAACTACTAACTTAAAGTATTGAATTTGAATGTTTGTCTGTTGCATATTGTGTCCATAAACTACAGGCCAAATTTGAATACTCAGACTGCCATAGTTCTGAAGATATTGGTCTTTAAAGTGAAATTTAGTTAAGAACTGCCATTTCCATCATGGAAATTGAGGATTTTGTCAATTGTGAAGCTCTATAACTTTTTTCCACTAAAGTGCATTGCTAAAATAAAAATAGGCTTAATATATATGTACATCTAGGTGTGAAAATGGATTTTGAGGCCTCTGTGTCCCTTATTATTAGAACTACAGACCTGTAAACATGCCCCCCCGGGCAATATTCATGCTCTTTTGAAGTCATTTTGAAGCCACTTTGGCATGATATCTCTGCTTTATCCTTCCTGCAGGCATGTTTCTTATTGCAGATTCTTACTGGCAGTAACTTCTATTTTAAGAATATGTCAATATCTGAACTGTGCTGTATTAGTGTAAACAATGATAAAGTTGTAAAATTGCTGAAATCTTTGTTTATTTTGGCCTTCGCTCAGGGTCGCGACTTTGATGAGCAATATCTCGGGAACTAATAAAGCTAGCCACTTACTTTTTTTGTTGTTTTTCTTGTATTTGTTACCACTTTCCATAAAAACACATTTCATAAACAAAAGCACAAATCTAATTTTTGACTGCCGGTACCTACTTTATGTGTAGAATCTACAATACCAGTGAACTTTCTTATCAAACTTCAAGTTCAACCATTTTCCTTCGTGACTGATGAGGAATTGAGCTTTTGGAGACTTTCTGGAAAACATTTTCTACTTGGCTTTATTTCAACCCCATGTTCTCACTGTGATGCAAAAATGTGAAATATTGTCCAGTTTTACAAAAGCCTACATATTAATGCGATTCACTTTACTTTTTGGTACAATGTAGTAAATCATGTTCACAATATAATCTGAAAATGTCAAAATCTTATTGTGTATAATAGAGTTTTTTGCAAAAAAGTTTCCTAAAATGTAGAAATGTGTCATCTGATATGCTAGAGCTAGGAACAAAATGCTCCATCTTGAATAAAATTAATGAAATCATTCCACATCCTAAAAACCTTCACCAACTGCCTCAAAGTCACCCACCTGATAGAGGTCATACATGAACATCTGGCCCATCTTGTACACAGGGATGGTGGCAAAAATGGGACAGGTGAGGTTGCATTTGCCCACCAGATAAGGTAGGGCACCCAGGTGATAGTGATCAGGATAACTCAGCAAGACTGCATCCACCTGATGGATATACCTGAAAACAGCAGCATGTCATGACTGTGGGTGGGATAAAGGACTTGGTGAAAAGGTTAACAGTGCTTTTTTTCTTACAGCTTCATTACTGCATGGAGGGAAATCAAGTTCCTGAAAGTGACAATGTGTACAATTGTTCATATTCCAACTCACATTTTTCAGCACTTTAAAACCACAACAAAAGTCTTCTATATTTCAAAACTAATGAAAAGATTTTGAGAGAGAGAGAGAGAGAGCAGCTAAATGTTCAGACTAGAATGTAGCATTTCATTGTGATATTAATTACCATTCAGTAAGCTCTTTAACATGTGTATTTGCATCAACACTATACTCCATTATGGATAAAGGAACAAACTCCCTAAAAAGCCATTAATCAGACCATAAAATATTTAGAAAGAAAGAGAACATGTATGTGAAATTCAGAGAAACATTAATTAAATTTAAAGCCACATCTTTTCACTTTACCGTTTGAGCTCTTTCAGTCTATCCATGGTGAAGTCTTCATCCCAACCACAATCCAGCAGGAATTTGAACTCATCAACTTGCAGCAAGTAGCATGGTGCTGTATCATCATGAGCCCCAGAGAACACTTGAAACTTTATTATCGAAGTCATTTTGCCTGGAAAAGGTTAAAAAATGCAACAATTTAAATTAAGCAAATACGGCAAGCCAATACATAATGATCCTCTAAAGAAATGAAAATATTTGTGTGTGTGTGTGTGTGTGCGTGTGTGTGCATGCATGTGTGTGTGTGTGTGTGTGTGCACATGCATGCACCTGTACATGTGAGCTTCCATGTGTATGTGAACATGTGTGTATGCATGTGTGTGTGTGTGCGTGTGTGTGTGTGTGTGTATGCATGTATGCATGTGTGTGTGTGCATATGTGTGTGTATGCATTTATGTTTGCATGCATGTGTGTATATATGTATGTGTGTGTATGCATGGGATTGTACGTGTGCGTGTGTGTGTGCGCACGCGCGTGCATGTGTGTGTGTGTGTCAATGTGTGTGTGTGTGTGTGTGTGTGCATGTGTGTGTGCACATGCATGCACCTGTACATATGTACTCGTTCCTTATGACCAACTGCCTTTCAACCCCGAAACCACATTAAGACAACATCTGAGCCTCTGAGTTGTAGCAAATTACATCAACTATTCCCCAAAACAAACTTCATTGTTACAACTATGCACAGCATGGCATGCCACTCCACATCATGGACTCTTGTATTCCTAGGCTGGTGAGTCATTGAGAGTAAATGAACTGTGCCCAGAAATACCTATCTTCAACCATAACAGGGACATTGAAAATGGAACAGCACAGTTCTCGCAGGATGGGACAGATTGAGAGCAGTCACACAAAGAACTATTGCATTTGTGCAGAAGTATGCTGAAATCATAAGCACGTTTACTAGTTCTTCTATCACAGTTACAGTTCAACCTCATGCTTTATCATGCTAGAAGATCACAATATTGCAGAATAAAGATCGATCTCAGAACTGCTTTAGCTGAATGTATACAATTACAAAGATTATTCAGCATAGAAACAACCAGTTATCGTTGTACGACACTCTCCCCAATTTTCATTCTCCCTGCCTGAATGATAATCACTCCTTACACACCGAAATGAATGTTCACCACGCAAAATAAGTCATATCTCAGTTGATCTAGTCTTCTGCTCGATTCGGATTTGTGTTCAACTTCAGTTCAACAGTTTAGCGCGCGAAGCGTAGACAAACAAGGGGTAAGCCCACACACCAAGTTACCTTATTAAATTTCCCGAGTGCTCTAAACACCTGGGTCTGTGCAGCTGGTATACCTTCTGTTTTTCCACGGGTTTAGCAGAATTATGAAGGGACTACTATATACGGCATGATATTCACGTTGCGGCGTTTAGCGGGTCGCCATTCTGTTTTCAGGGGAGCCTACTTTGGCCATTACTTCCTGCGTGAGCTCCCTCGTGCAGCTGAGGTCACATGATACTATGGTACAAAATGTGTCGACACGAACCTGTTGCGTTCGATTGTCAAATTTTCTGTCAGTGGATGACTCAGCCTCACCACATGTTGTTGAAGCGTCCATAATAGCATATTGAAAGACTCTCATCACCATGGATATATTGTACCTCTCAATCATAGTTGCAATCGTTATTTGTGTATTAGTTTTGTGCCTGAAATATCTGCATCTTTTGAGATGGATTAGTGGACAAGCTTATGTGCTCAGCAAGGTAAGTGCGAAGTTGTGTTTTGATGATCATAGTTCTTCGTATGCGTTTGCCCTATTTGCTTATTTTCAAAACGGTATGAAGTGATACTTACTGTGAACTTTTCGTTATACGTGTGTGGCTGTCATTTATGTTTCGACAGCGAAACGTGTTGTGTACTTCGCAAAATGTTTATTTCCTGTTCTTTGACTTTGAGTTTGAGTAGTCTCTGATACTGATAGTCGACTGATTAACGTGGCCAAGACAAGTGTGATTTGTGCAAGTACAGTGCTCATGATTCCTTAGAGTAGGCCTCTTACTCTCGAAGACTTCACTTAGGTGGATGAATCGATTACTTTGCCAACCATGTTCATCATGATTATTAAAATGCTATCAGCACAACTGACTAAGTAGTTGAGCCGATCCACACGTGACAGTGCTGAACGCGCTCAGGGCACACAAACTGTCAGGAATCAACGTCAAATTCCGTGCAGGAGTCAGCTTCATGTTTTTACAGCTTTCGTGTCTTGATAAAACTCGTCTACCTGTAAAGTTCTATAAAGATTTCAACACCCTCACAGTCACAGTCACAGTCACAGTCACATTAGCATTGCATGTAACCAGTGGCTAATATTAGTACCCGAGTCATATTATGTCAGCATGGCAAATGTTGACACTTACCCTTTGGGTATGTGGAAGAGTGGATCCTTTGCAGTATTTCATCGACGCTATGCATGTATAGCATTTTGTCCCTTTTTAATATAGTGGTTTCAACTAGTGACGCGGCCTAGGTTGGTTTTCGTCGTGATTTGGAAGTGTATGATGACTTAATAACTGCTGTGATTGCTTATTTTAACAAATTAACAGATGCATCTGTTTTGTGTAAAGCCTGTTAAAGTGTTACGGCTATGCACTCAGAAACTGATAACATGACTCCTCTGTGCAAACATTGTGGCTCAATGAAGAGTTGGGTGTTGCAACAAGTTTCCGTTGAGAATTCTTAAGTTTTGTGGCATGGACATGAGGGCAGTCATTGTTTTCATTTGCTGATGTCCTATCATTGCCGGATACATATGAAATGGTCAGTTACTTTGATAAACTGCTGACAGTAGTTCTGAGAAGCCAAAGTTGTTGATGGATAAAGTTTTTGCTTTAATGTTATCTAAAATAAATCAGACATGTTAATCTGTGAAATTGTCTCTTGCTGACTTGAAGTTTTGATCAAACCTTGGATATGAATGAACTGTTATTTTTTTTTAACCTCCCCACCACACCAAACCCAATCCTACTGTTTTTGCCCCTGCAAAATACTCCTCTGCTATGCCTCTGTTTGCTAGCAAATGCTTGATGCAGTGTACATAATGCTTGTGTGATGGTTTTGATGGGGCATTAGTATGTCCTTTGGAAGGAACAGAACATTTATATGTGTGCACCCAATGACTAACAGATGTGTCAGTCCTGCAGGCCTGCTGTTTAGCTTGGCTTTGTGCCTGGTGATGGTGATGGGACAGGTGTTGTGGGAGTCTCCACTGGTGACAGCTGTCACTGGGCAGTTGACTTGAAATGCACTGATTTCACCTGTCTCAGTGTCTGGGAGGAGAGGTTTGAAGATCTTTGTTGCTGCAGATGCAAGCTAATATTGCAGTCACAATATCTAGGGATGATCTGTTTTTTATACATACTTCTCACCCACCACCCACCTTCACCCCTTATCTCTTGTCCTCTGTGGTTATTGGCAGTGGAACAAGTGGCAAAGGACGAATTTTCATTAGGGACTCACTGCAGTTGTCCTTGACTAGAGTTTTATCATCATTCCATGTTAACATTTATGCATCATGCACTTGTAAGGAAAATCTGTGGTTGTGGATGGAGACCAAGATAACCATGGACCCATGAAATAGCCATGGAATATTTAAACTTGTGTACAGCTGCATCACAATTTCTGTGTTGTTTCTCCACAAGGTGTGGAATGTAGGTCATGTTGCTTTGATGCAGCCCATTGAGTGTCACAGGGATTGTGTGTGTGTGTGTGTGTGTGTGTGTGTGTGTGTGTGTGTGTGTGTGTGTGTGTGTGTGTGTGTGTGTGTGTGTGTGTGTGTGTGTGTGTGTGTGTGATGTGGGAGGGGGAGAGAGAGAGAGAGAGAGAGAATTGAAAAGAGCCTGCAGTATGGATGAACAAACAACCTGTCAGATCTGGCTTCAGAAGAGAGTCATGCTCTTTTGGCGAAGGACTGTATTGCTTGTTGTTTTTGTTGTTGTTAGTGATTTGTCTTTATCACCAAAGTAATGATATTGATCTGCACCTGTACAGACATGATCCATTCATTCCCATTTCATTATTCACATTCTCAGCCCTGAGTGCTCAGGGCTGTCATCCATAGAAATCTTCACCTGAAGAGAATACTTGCATCAAGGAGATTGCTTTATAAATTGACACTAGTCAGGTGTAACAACTGAACTTGTTTTTCTGACCTAGCTAGAACAACCAGCTTTAGTAATATATTGCTGTGCTACATAGTAGGTGTGGTGTGGTTGGCTCTCTCTGAATATGGCAACCTCCCAAAACAAGTTCTGAACTAAACTGGGTAGGCAGAGAGCAAAAACCTGCTTTTTCTACCCTTTGATGAAATGCCAGATTAATCTTAATGGAGCCATGCTTCTTTTAAAAAAAAAGAGAAGAGGTAACATTTCATTGTAAGGTGAAATATGTCAAAATAACAAGCACAATTTAAAGAACAGAAATTTCTGCCAAAGAAACATGCAGTCTCCTTGTTGGTGTAGGTGTAACAGTGCTGTTTTGTATCGTGGTCAGACATTTCTCTTTAAACTGAAGAAATACAGGGATTCTTTCTGTTCTTGATCACATGCCGCTTTATTGGTTACACATTAATGCTGGAAACAATTTGCTCCTTCTGAAGATTCTGCATCTATTCTCTTGACTTCATAAAGAGAAACCTTGAGCCATATTTGATTATGTGTTCTTTATAACAGTTAAAATAAACTGATGGAAAGTTCAGACTGTTTTATTGACCACCAAACTAATTAGTCTCTTAAAGAAGCCATTTGTTTGTTTGCTTGTTTGCATGCTGTTAATGAACAGAAGGAAGAAAGTAAATGATCATGTGGGACTGGGAGTGAGCGGTGAGAGTATGTGAGTAATGGATCTTTGCATTTCTGCTTACTGTACTCTGAGTGTTCAATGACTGCGAAAAAAAACTTCTTTTTGGGGGGGCAGATGCTGTGATTTTTAATATTTTTGTTTCATTACAGCCACATGATACCCTTTCAGCTGAGGAAGTGCTAGATCTCCTGAAAACCACTAAGGTAAACTTTCTTCAGTGTATCCTTAGCATGTAGTTGCAGAGCCTAAAGTTTATGGTTGTGGTGCTTTCTCATGGGCTCTCTTGCAGACTTTGTCAACCTGTGTGTGTGTGTGTGTGTGTGTCTGTGTGTGTGTGTGTGTGTGTGTGTGTGTGTGTGTGTGTGTGTGTGTGTCTGTCTGTCTTTCTGTCTTCTCTGTCTGTCTTCTCTGTCTGTCTGACACTTGGTTGGTTGGTCTGTTAGTCTGTAATTATTCTCTCTCTCTCTCTCTCTCTCTCTCTCTCTCTCTCTCTCTCTCTCTCTCTCTCTCTCTCTCTCTCTCTCTCTCTCTCTCTCCCCCTCTCTCCCCTCTCTCTCTCTCTCTCTCTCTCTCTCTCTCTCTCTCTCTGTCTCTCTGCCTCTCTGCCTCTCTGCCTCTCTGTCTCTCTGTCTCTCTCTCTCTCTCTCTCTCTCTCTCTCTCTCTCTCTCTCTCTCTCTCTCTCTCTCTCTCTCCTCTCTCTCTCTATCTCTCTCTCTCTCTCTCTCTCTCTCTCTCTCTCTCTCTCTCTCCTCTCCCTCCCTCCCTCCCTCCCTCCCTCCCTCCCTCCCCTCCTCCCTCCCTCTCCCCCCCTCTCTCCCTCCCCCCTCCCCTCCCTCCCTCCCTCTCCCTCCCTCCCTCCCTCTCCCTCCCTCCCTCCCTCCCTCCTCCCCTCCCTCCCTCCCTCCCTCCCTTCGACTCCCTCCCCCTCCCTCCCTCCCTCCCTCTCCCTCTCTCTCTCTCTCTCTCTCTCTCTCTCTCTCTCTCTCTCTCTCTCTCCTCTCTCTCTCTTTCTCTCTCTTTCTCTCTCTCTCTCTCTCTCTCTCTCTCTCTCTCTCTCTCTCTCTCTCTCTCATACATATACATTCATACATACATACATACATACATACATACATACATACATACATACATACATACATACATACATCTGCATACATATCAAAAAGACTTTATTCATGAAAATTGCACAAAATCTGCACACATGAACAAACTATGAATAGATGCATTTTGTAACTCAGAGCTATTCAACTCGCAAGCAAGAAAATGGAGACCTACATTGTCATGTTGAGTGATGAAAGCGAACACAAAAACAACTAGGTTATCCTGACCAAAAAGATTTGTTACATAAATGTCCACACTCACACACATAAGGCACAGATTGTCATGAGCAGACTAAATTTCACCCACAAAATGGATAGCTGTTACAATACATCCATATATCTGCTGAGACCTGCATTCAAGAAGTTACATTGAGTGCAGTAGATTGGCTGCAATGATATACATTTACATACTCTTCAGTTAGATCCGAGTTTATATGATAGGCAGGTTACACTTACAGCCTTTAGACATTTTGGTATTATACTGGAATATGCATGTATTCACGTATTATAGCATTTTCTTTTACATTTAATGTCTCCTCACTTTGACATGAAATACTGGGAACAGCATTTTGACATCTATGTATTGAGATATACATGCACTCACACACATACACTTTCTTTACATACATTACCCTTGCTTTGACATAAGAGACTAAATACTGGACTCACGCCATCTGGTGAAACGGCGAAACATGCCTGCATGTGCACACATATTTTGCTTAAGATAGCTTTTTGTTGTTGTTGTTGTTAAGATAGCACAAGCAGGGAAAGTGGCACATGACCATTGCACAATTAGAATCTACATAGCATGTGTTTACATGTCATAATTTATAAGTACACATCACTCAAAAAGTTGCTATATATATATGAGTTGTTCTCCCTAGTTCGTGACTGGATGGGGTGCTCTATTAAAATTTCTTATAACCAGATATTTTTTTAGTTTTAGGCAAAGAAACATTGCATCAGGAGGTTGTACATATGTCCAAAAAACACCATGAGCAGTGGGATTTGATGAAAGTAAAGTTTGTGCATGTTAGAGTAATAAATAATGTAAAATTGCCGTCAAAATGGCGGCCAAAAAGTGGAACGGCTGACCCAACACGCTCCACAAACTATCTGCAGCAAAGTATGCCATTGGTGTTTAAAACTTCTGCTGTGAATCTGTTAATTAAAGTTTTATTTAGCTTTTCCCAGCAAGAAAACCGCGATGTCACAATAACTGTACGTGAAAATCGACTTCAAAGACAGGGTAACGCACGCTTCATGCGAGGTCACAAGTGGACTTGCTTTTTTCATAAGCCGCTTCCTCCTGAACGCATTCAACACACACCGCTAGGTTTTAAAATCGAAAGTACTGATTCAATAGATCAAACTCATACAGAAAACATTAGCATTTTGTGTGCGATGTAAAAAAAAGTTTTCTTCAATAAAGTCACAGATGAATCGTGTGTTACCTTGATTTTAAATCTAAAACTGCAAACATGAATCCGTCGTCTGTTTAAAAAAAATTACTACTGCTGCTGCTTTTTTTACTCACATGCGAAGCAAAAGTGAGTCTATGTACTCACCCATTTCGTCCGTCCGGGCGTCCGTACAAACTTTAACGTTGGATTTTTCTCGGACACTATTAAGTCTATCAACACCCAATTTGGCATGGTGGTGATGGCTTCAAGGTCAATGTCACAGGGGCCGTCTAAAAAACAGCCATTTTTCACATTTTCCCAATTTTTGATTGAAGTTTTTGAGATTGGATACCTGACCTATATATGGTTTATAGGGCAAAGTAATCCCTATCTTTTGATACCAGTTTGATTGACTTTGCTTCAAGGTCAAGGTCACAGGAACTCTTTAACGTTGGATTGTATACATTTTTTAAAAGTGACCTTGACCCTGAACTATGTAAGATTACTCTTCTAAACTTCATAACATTGTAGTACACATGTTATACTTTCATACTAGGTCACCCGTGTTGTCCGTCCGGGCGTCCAGGCGTCCTTTCATCCGTAAAAAAACTTTAATGTTGGATTTTTCTCAGAGACTAATAAGTCTATCAACACCCAATTGGCATGATGGTGTAAAATGAAAAGGCCTCACAAAACATACATGGTGACTTGACCTTGCTTCAAGCTCAAGGTCACAGGAGCTCTTTAAAGTTGGATTGTAAATATATTTTGAAGTGACCTTGACCCTGAACTATGGAAGATAACTCTTCCAAACTTCATAACATTGTAGTACACATGTTATACTTTCATCATGAGACACATTTGGTCACATATCATCAAGGTCAAGGTCACTTTGACCCTTATGAAATGTGACCAAAATGGGGTAGTGAACCACTAAAAGTGCCCATATCTCATGGTAGAAAGTGCCAATAAGCATCATTGTGCTTCCTATGTCTTGAATTAACAGCTTTGTGTTGCATGATCTTGGATGACCTTGACCTTGAGTCAAGGTCACATGTATTTTTGCAGGAAAAATGTGTAAAGCAGTTCTTAGTGTATGATGTCATTGCTAGGTTTAGTTGTTTGACCTTGAAGGTCACCTGAAGGTCAAGGGCATGTAAAGGTCAAGGTCAAGCATGTGAGTCGTATGGGCTTTGCCCTTCTTGTTGGTTACATTCTCTGATACTGTAATGACTAAGCTGTCCAAAAATGACATTAAGAATTGCTGAAGTGAATGTTTAAAATTTAGTCTATTTTCCTGGTTTTAGTCAACATACATACATACATACATACATACATACATACATACATACATACATACATACATATCAACAGAATTTTATTCACCAAAGTTGTACAATATCTATACATGGTGGATAAATATATACACTCGAAATATAGAGCCGTCACGTATGAGCCCACAGTCTATGCCACAAGGAGGGAACCCAAAGGAAGAGAGAAATATCAGACTACATTTCTTATTTCCCACACTACACTGAGATGGACATACATACATACATATCAAAACGATTTTATTCATCAGATTGGTACATTTGCGGTACAAGATGAATTACACATACATACATACATACATACATACATACATACATACATACATACATACATACATACATACATGTATACATATCAAATCNNNGGAAAGTTCAGTGTGTCTGACACTCTGAAGAGCGATTTTAACTGAGCCCCGTGTCTTTGATCGTGACATTTCCTGTGAGTTCTTCCAGGTGTTTTGGACAGCTGACCTACATGTAGATGATTTACTTGTATTCTTTTTTACAGTCAGAGGCGTGACTTCTTTGCAGCCAACGTACTTCTTATCATTCGTATATGTATGTATGTATTAGCTTTTATAATGCGCTATTCTCACGCCAAGGCATGCTCAAAGCGCCCACAATTTGTCTTAAAACAAAAAGGTCTTAAGTTTTTTTCCGGAAGCTGACCAGATTCTCTGATCTTCTCAATTCCTCTGGGGCCGCATTCCAGAATCTTGGACCAGTGTATGAGAAGGCTGTCTCTCCGACTCCCTTTAGGTGTTTTAAGGGAGCACAGAGAAGAAGTCTCCGTGATGATCGGAGAACTCTCGACGGTTTATAGTCTTGTACAAGATCGGAAAGATACTGTGGAGCAGCACCTGAAACACACTTGTACACATTGCACAAACACTTGTGCTGGATGCGATCTTTGCTGGGCAGCCAGTGAAGGGACTCCAGAACCGGCGAGGCGCTTGCCCCCCTAGAGGAGCGCTTCACTAGTCGTGCAAAAATGTTTTGGAGCCGCTGGAATTGTCGTATCTGATACTGAACATATCAACATAAGGAGATTTTAACACCCGAATGTTTTCCCTAGAACCATTACAGACATCGATGTAATTGACGTTTGTAATGTTTTTGATTCGACTATAAATAACAACCCCTTACCAAATCGTGTGTGACATGAAGAACTTAAAAAACTTTTAATTGGCATGTGAACGCTTACTGCACACAGCTGAAGCTTCAAGAAAAGATGAACAGATTCCATTAGAGGGCGGTAAGTGAAGGTCACCTTCTGATCGTCTTCACCGCTAATGAATGTCATGTTTCACCAATCTGCGTGCTTACCTGTGACGTCAATGTCCCGCTTTGCAAGGTTTCGGTGCCTTCTTTCAGTCAACGTCATGTAAGTCTGCAAAGTGTGACGTCAGAGACTGAGATCGAAGTCCACTGCAGACAACGTTCCGTTTAGGTAATCTGCGCAAAACCAAAAAAAAAGATAAATGACAGAAAATGGAGTGTTTGTGGTTCATGAGTAGTTTCAGCTGACGGTCACAGTATTCCTGTCGAAACAAGATGCCTGTCAATTTGATCAGCTGGTTGGGGTGCAAAGATGGAGAGTTTAAAAAATCAAATGTCAACGTATTTACGTAATGACTGATTAAGAAGTTGTCTCAAAATTTCAAACATATATCAAGACTTTACCTCCTTTCGGTGAACTATTTTCCCCTCATGGACATTTGGAATCTATGCTATTACGAGCAAGACGTCTCACCAATGTCCTGTCACAATTATCTCGGATCACTTCAGGTCTAGCCCGTGTTCCTTGCGATGGTACGTCTGGCTTGCCAACTCTGCATCGCTTCGGGGGTCTCTTCATTGCATTCATTATCTCAGATAACGCCGACTCGTCCTTTGTTTGCTCCTTTTTTTCTCTCCTGTTTTTGTCTTTCATTCTTCAAGATGACGTACAATCAAACCAAGTCACATGACGGATGGCCGGAATCCATTGCTCTCAATAATGATCAAATAGGTCGAGCTAAGAATTCAGATGCACCCTTACCACAAGTCATCCCAACACCCATTTTAGGATGTTCCACACAGTCTCGAGACAGATCTTTTTTATATTCTAGGTCAAAAACATGACTAACATAAAGCTGATTTCAATCAATTGCCGGGGATTAGCCAACACTGAAAAAAGGAGAGATATACTGTACTATGTAAGAGGTGGAAACTATTCTATCATTTGTCTGCAGGACATTCATATTAACGAAAACACTGTGAACACCTTTCTACATGAATGGGGGTTAACAGGCATTGTGGCTCCATATACATCAGCAGCACGAGGCGTAGCCATCCTATTCAATAACACTTTTGATTACAGAATTTTGCGTACCACCATAGATACCGAAGGAAACTATATCATAGCTTCTCTTGTAATGGAGGAAAAGGAGGTGTGCATAGTGAACTTGTATGGGCCAAACTCTGACAATCCTATTTTCTATGAAAAACTCTTTCATAAGCTTGACATTAATACATCTACAATTATATGCGGGGACTGGAATCTAGTCCTTGACCCGCAACAAGATACAGATAATTATGTGGCAGTAAATAACCCAAAAGCAAGGGACACTGTTCTAAACTTTATTCACTTAAACAATTTTACTGATCCATACAGAATACAACATCCAAATATTAGAAGATATACTTGGCGGAAAAATAACCCTAAAAAACAGTCCCGGCTGGATTTTTTTCTCATTACTGAGGATATGCTAAACTACATGTCCAAAACAGATATCATTCCAGGATATAGAACCGATCATTCGGCTGTTACCCTAACATTAAATATATCGGACAAAAAGAAAGGAGCAGGCTATTGGAAATTTAATACCTCCCTTCTCCGTGATATAAACTACATTAAGATAGTAAAAGATACCTTTAAAGAAACACTAGATCAATATGCAGCGTTACCATATGATAGGAAAAACCTAGATTCAATAGATAAAAAGGACATTTACTTACAAATTTCGGATCAAACTTTTCTTGATATGATTCTCATGAACATAAGAGGAAAAAGTATAGCATATGGCTCGTGGAAAAAGAAGGAACAAGAAAAGCAAGAGGGGGAACTTAAAGAAGAAATAAAAGCAACCGAAGAAAAACTAGACTGCAGAACAGTGGATACTAACAAAGACGTTAATAAGCACCTAGAAAATCTTAAATCAAAACTAGAAACCATACGTGAAAAAAGAATGAAGGGTGTTATGATTAGATCCAGAGCACGATGGTACGAAAATGGAGAGAAACCTTCTAAATATTTTTGCAGTTTAGAAAAGAGAAACCACAGAATAAAAACAATCCAAAGGCTAACCGTAAATGGAAGGGACATAGAAGATACAGACGAAATTCTCAAAGAACTCACGAATTACTACAGTAATCTCTATGACATCAGACAGACTGATTCAGAATTAACCAGTGGACTTCTCAACGAACTAAACTTGCAGACATTAACAGAAGATGAAAAACAATCTCTCGAAGGCTCAATTACATTAACAGAATTAGCAACGACACTTCGTGAAATGAAAAATGAAAAATCCCCCGGTCTAGATGGTTTTCCTGTTGAATTTTTTAAGTTCTTTTGGAACGATTTAAAATATTTCCTGCTCAGAGCCATAAATGAAGCTTACGAAACTGGTTCCTTTTCAATTTCACAAAGAAGAGGAGTAATTACGTGTGTCCCAAAACCCAATAAAGAAAGAAACTTCTTAAGCAATTGGAGACCAATCACACTTCTCACTACCGTGTACAAAATGGCCTCAGGAAGCATTAGCAGAAGATTAAAAACGGTTTTAGGACATTTGATTCACACTAATCAAACAGGCTTTATCAAAGGGAGATACCTTGGAGATAATGTAAGGCAAGTATTTGACACTATATATGAATGCAATGAAAAGGACATACCAGGACTGTTGCTCCTCATAGACTTTGAAAAAGCTTTTGACTCTCTTTCCGTCTCCTTCCTGTGCGATGTTTTGAAAAAATTTGGATTTGGAAGCAGCTTTCGAACATGGATGAAGCTTTTCTATACAGACATGACAGCATGTATAATACAGAATGGTCATCTATCTCAAAGCTTTCCCCTGAAAAGAGGCTGTAGACAAGGTGATCCGATCGCGCCGTATGCCTATCTCCTCTGCGCTGAAGTGCTAGGTCAAATGATTAGAGAAAACAAGCAAATAAAAGGTATCAGAATTGGCAACGTAGAATATAAATTGACTCAGTATGCTGACGACACTCAGATTCTCCTAGACGGTTCAGAAAGCAGCCTCCGAAACACTCTCAACACCCTTGATCTGTTCTTCAGGATATCTGGATTAAAAATAAACTTAGAAAAAACGAAAGCTATATGGATCGGAAGCAAAGTACGTAGTAAAGGAAAACTATGTACAGACATTAACCTGGACTGGACAAATGATAAGTTTACGGTACTCGGAATCCATTTAAATCCAAGGCTGACAAACATCACAAACTTGAACTTTGAAAGCAAAGTTCAAGAGATAAAACAGCTTCTGAACCAATGGAAGCACCGTAATTTAAGTCTCCTTGGTAAAATAACTGTAATAAAAACACTTGCCCTCTCAAAACTAACTCATGTGCTCTCCCTGCTACCAGACCCAGGAATAGAGAAACAAAAGGCCTTAGAAAAAATTCTATACAACTTCATCTGGAAGGGTGGACCGGACAGGGTCAGTCGAAAAACCCTGTGTCAGGAATTCTCCAAAGGAGGATTAAAAATGATAGATGTAAAGGCGTATACTGCAACTAGAAAAATAGCGTGGCTGCAAAGACTAATAGAAGGTGAAAGCACTTGGTGCTCATTGATAAAAAGCAAGTTTAAAAGAAAATTCAATGATATATCCTTTCTCAAGGTTGGCAGTAAGTTCCTTATAGATCTTCTTTCAGAATTCAAAAATCCCTTTTGGCAAGACATCCTGAAAGCGTGGGAGGTGTACATTAAAAACTATTCTAAGCGACAGTTAAGTTGTGAGGACGTTTTGAGTGAACCACTTTGGTTCAACCCAGACATACATGTCATATTCATAAAGGACTGGTACAACAAAGATATGTTATATATACGTGATATTCTTGATCCAACAGGAACATGGAAGACATTCGAAGAATGTAAAAGACAATTCGGCTTAGCAGGGACTTTTTTGGACTATGAACATCTTAAAAGAAAAATTCCGAAGGCATGGGTGGATATAATTCGTAATTCGGGCGGCAAAGTAACCCAGCAGCGTCAACATCAAGTTTGCATCAGAAATCTAACATCAGCCAAAACAGGGTTAAGAAACATCTATAACACCATGATTCAAACTCGAGATATATCGACTGGTCAGAAGAAATGGGAGCGGAGTTATCCCAGCATATCATGGAATGAAATATGTGAAGCAACCAGGGCGGCCACAACCTCTACATACCTTAAAAGTGTCCAATATAAAATTAATAATCACATAATATATACAAATAGACTCCTCCACCGGATAGGAATAAAGAACAGTGAAAAGTGTGATTTTTGCGGAGAAGACAGCGAAACAATAACCCACCTATTTGTAGAATGCCCAATAATATGTAGCTTCTGGGCGGATATATCAGAATTCCTTCACAAGAACACAGACCTAACTTTACCAACGAGTCCTCAAAGTTTACTCTTTGGTACAGCTCCTCATAACAAACTGATTAATCACATTCTGTTGTTGGGAAAATCTTTCATTCACAGCTGTAAATATAGAAGTTGTCAACCAAACACTAAGGGCTTCCTTAACATTTTAAGACAAAACGGATTAATTGAAAAATTCATTTCCCAAAGCAGCAACAACACTGACGACTACATCAATAAATGGGGTGACCTGTGCAATATTTTAAGTGGTACTACTCCTGAATGTTAGCACGGGATAAACTCTCTCTCTCCCTCCCTCTCTCTCTCTCTCTCTCTCTCTCTCTCTCTCTCTCTCACACACACACACACACACACACACGCGCGCACACGTGCGCGCACACACGCACGAGCGCACGTCACAATTACAAGTCTACACCATTCATCTAATCCTTCCTTTTCGATTTCGTTTTCGTAGAAGGATTAGCTCAGACATTTGTTTTTCCCTCAAATCCAACCCAATGAGGGACCCATGCCACCTCTGTCCATGCACCTTCTCTCCTCTCCCAGGCTCCCCCAACCCGTAACTGATGATGATGATGGTGATGGTACTGGTGATGATGATGATACTGGTGATGATGATGATGATGATGATGATGATATTGTGGTGTTGATATTCATATTATTGATGCTAGTTTCGTCTCTTTCTTGTTTTGCTTTCCTTGTAATTTTGCCCTTCTTGTGTATTTTCTAGACCCAATAAACTGATTTAAGGTGGAAAAAAAAAGAATTCAGATGCCTACACTGGTCTTGTTGGTCGACGTTTCCACGTAAAACGTACTACGTGGCTGTCACGTTGAAAAACAAAACAAACAAAAACGGTCAATATAATCAAGGCACAAATAATTCCTATCATTCGAAAATTACAACAATCAAACCTCTTTTGAAATGCGGAGGAGTTGAGATGACAAGTGATTGCACATTGTATTGAATAGTGGGAGTTTTTTGCTCGTGAAAGCTTTCGTTGTTTAGGGCAAAACAGGAGACAATAGGTCATATAGCCATCGAATTCATGGGATAACTTTCTGCACTAAGTACGTATGACAGCTGATAGCGTCGCATAGCATTAGCTAAATGCTAATCTGACAGTGTTAGCATTTGATCCTTTCAATAACCAACCATACATAGTAATTCAGTCATTAGATATTTGATTGGGTGTTTCGATCGTCTTCAGTATAAGAAGTTCAATAAAGGTCGGGCATTTTTGAGAAATGTGAACATTTTGTGGTAAGCATCTCAATGTCTCTTTTTACTTTAAAAACGAGTGCTTTTCTTTGCATTCGTGCCATCTACCAATCCATTATGCATTTCCTCTCTCAGAATTCAGCGCTGGAAAGCAAAAGACCTACTCACCGCGGCTTTCTTGCAAGTGAAATGACCTTCTGTTGAGACGCCCATGCGTAGGAATGTCCAGTGATCTTTCTCGTCCAGACTTGGTCAACCAGGCTTGAAACGTTTCCGCCTGGACGTGTCCTTAGACAGCGTTCTCTAGTCTACACGTGATAAATGTCGTTTATGGAGCCTTCATAGGTCCCGGCAGCTGTGAACCGTAGTAAGCCCTCTCTCTGATCAAAGTTTCGTCAAGATAGCAAACGAAATCACCGAGTCTTTCTTCGTTGATGTCTAAAATGACTCCCCAGGGCGAACGAAAAAGCAACATGTCAGCACTGTCCTCAGGAATCCATCATGACTGCAGTGCTTTGGGTGCGACTCTAGGCACCGACTTCACTTGCACGTGACTACTTCATCAACAATGTACCAATCCAAATATCATCATGTGATGACCGACGATTCAATGTTGGCCAGAGCCTACTCACATTGGCTGCAGTAGCGCGTCCACATTTCAGCAGTGCCCATCGTATACTGCCTAGATCTTGGGCTGGGGTGCGGTATGGAGGACTGCAGGGGATGACCTTTTGGTCGGACGTGGCCTTCCTGACTGCGCTGCCCTGGGAGACCGAGTGGAGTCCGAATCTCTGGATGGCGTGTTTTGGACACTGTCCAAGTCCTCACCCCATTTATCTTCCTTCCATTGTAGCCTTGCTTAACCCCCTGGCGGCTTCTCAAAGCCAGATTGACCTGAAATGCTCAACGCCTTTGTATGGAAGGAGTCTCCGCTTGTCGCCCTGGATACAGCCGACGCAAACCATGTATCCTCCCACTGTTCCTCCTTACTGCCCGCTAGCAGCCATTGTTTCTTGAGCATCCAAAGCTGGCATAAGCCGACAAGTTTTTATAGCGCTCTCCCCCACCCTGCATTTGAAGGTTGTTTGCGAAAGGCTTGCATGACACACTAGCAAAGGCCACTTGTTCCACCAAGGACGGTCCGAGATCATCGGAGGTTAAGTCACCCGGTGCGGAATGTACGAAGGACGAAGACACTGTGGCGGTTGTCTCTTTTAAAAATATATTGCCTAAGTAAGTTCATTCGCACTGAGTTGAATATTCTTTGACACAAGAAGTGCTAGCTGCAAACATGGTAATGCACTCGATGGCTCTGAGGCCTTCATCAACTGGTCATATCATTGCTGTAGTTTTGAGCCAAAGAGGTTTCAACCATGAACAGTTGTGTGTCTTGGTGGAATATGTCTTTGAATGATTTGCTCGTTGTGATCTTATTTTCTACGCGCGCGTGATTTCCACGTTTATTTTATTGAAATTGTGATACTTTTTATACACCTACCTTTCTGAGAAATCGCGACCATCTCACATTCGTCTTCTTCAGATAGGATGCGCAATAGCTATGCTTATCTCTTTGTTTCCACAACCAATGTCTTTGAAACTTCTCACTTTAATGTTTTCCAATAGGCCGAGAAAAGTCGAGAATAAATGAGAGAGAGAGATGCGAAAATACTTGAGCAGTAGTCAATAATCATTCAGTCAGTCAGTCAGCCAATCAGTCAGTCGGTCAAGAAGTCATTAAGTTAGTCAGTCAGTCAGTCAGTCAGTCAGTCAGTTAATCTGTCAGTAACTCAGTCAGTCAGTTGGTCGGACAGTTAATCAGTTAGTCAGTAAGTCAATAAATTAATAAGTTATTCAGTCAGTCGGTCAGTGAACTAGGTACTCATTTAAACAATAATTCAGTTATATAATCAGTCATTCGGCAGATTGATCGTTCAATCAGTAGGTGCGTCAGTCGGTAAATAGGTCGGTAACACCATTTGAATTACAGACAGAGAGGCAGACGGACACATAGACGGATACACACGCAAACACAAACACACACACGCACACACACACACACACACACACTCACACACACACTCACACATACACAAACACAGACACTCACTCGCGCACGAGTGCACCCAGAAACACACAAACACACACACTCACGCACGCGTGCGAGCGCACATACATACACACAGCCACGCACACACGCACACAGAAACACACACGCACACAGAAACACACACACACACAGAAACACACACACACACACACACACTCACACACACACACACACACACACACACACACACACACACACACACACACACACACACACACACACACACACACTCATATCCGAGAGGTCGAGGCCATCGCTGACTTTGGCTATTCCTCCAACACTGGGACTTGTCCTGCCTGACATGGACTGTTGCTAGACAGTCACTGGTTTAGCCAGAGCTTGTCACCTGTCCACACCTACCTGACCCCGCACTTAATTAACGGAAGTGCAAGGAAAGGAAGGACTGGCTTGGGAACTGAGACAGACGTGAATGAAAGAGGAGTAAAATCTGAAAGTAGAGAGGATAGAAAAGCGAACAGAAAGTAGCAAAATGGGAGAGAAGAAGAGTTTGATTTCTTTTTCTCTGAAGGTATTCATTGTGTTGGGCTGTTTGTTGCAGACTGCACACACACACACACACACACACACGCGCGCGCGCGCGCACACGCACACACACACACACACAGAGAAAGAGAGAGAGAGAGAGAGAGAGAGAGAGAGAGAGACTGACAGACAGACAGACAGACAGACATACATACATACAGACAGACAGACACACAGACAGACAGACAGACACACAGACACACACACACACAGACACAGAGACACACAGACAGACATAGAGAGACAGACACAAGCACAGACGCAGACAGACAGACAGACATACAGACAGACATACAGACAGACAGACAGTCAGACAGACAGACAGACAGACACACAGACAGACAGACAGACAGACATACAGACAGACAGACAGACAGACAGACAGACAGACAGACAGACAGACAGACAGACAGACAGACACACAGACACACAGACAGACAGACAAACACACAGACACTCAGACAAACCACAGACACAGAGAGACACAGACAGACATAGAAAGAGAGACAGACACAAGCACAGACGCAGACAGACAGACAGACAGACAGACAGACAGACAGACAGACAGACAGACAGACAGACAGACAGACAGACAGACAGACAGACAGACAGACAGACAGACAGACAGACAGACAGACAGACAGACAGACAGACAGACAGACAGACAGACAGACAGACAGACAGACAGACAGACAGACAGACAGACAGATGGACAGACGGACGGACGGACGGACGGACGGACGGACGGACGGACAGACAGACAGAGAAACTGAATTTATACTTGTATTTGAATGTAAATGTGACTGTATGTTCCTAATTATCAAACATGCATATACACATACATACCTTACTTTCATTCTGACTTTGCTGGTACAGATCAAACACTTGCACCTTCACATTCTGTTTACATGCAAACACGATACAAACGTAAACATATTCGTAGATATACAAAGCGTTTGTGGAATAATGATCGCTAAGTACCACAAATCTTAATTTACTATTAGATAATGATTGGTTAAGTCTCACTTGTATTCGTTTTGTTGTTTTCAGATTTCAAAATGAAGATACTCGCGGTCATATTGGTGCTGGTTGCCTTCGTCATTGGTGAGTACATCCTATCTGCGATATACCTGTATTCTGCGAGAGGTGCACTCAGTGGGCAATGTAGATTTGAGGATTCCTTGTCACATCAGTCTTCTTCTTTTTTATCACTTAATTATCCATAACCACAGGACAAGCACGCAAACAGGTGCGCGCAAGCATGCTTTCATGCACGCAAACACGTACAAACACACGTATACACGGACACAAACAAACACAGACAGGCATGCACATGGACACGTCGAAGCTGAGGTACACGACACAGAGACGAGTATGGAGATCGACGTAAATGTTTTGATCCACCATTTCAGTCTGACAAAGAACATCTTGAAAGTATATATTAATATTGAAAGTACGCACAAGTGGACGGATGTATGTTATATGACAAGTTTCCTGTTGTAAGACCTTGCA
>JAWQFJ010001049.1:43936-118936 GCA_034096865.1 Theodoxus fluviatilis | reverse complement strand
GTTGTGCGGCGAGATGTAATGTGGCGTGATGTGGTGTGGTGTAATGAGGTGTGGTTTGGTGTAGTTTGGTGTGGTGTAATGTGGTGTGGTATGGTGTGGTTTAGTGTAGTGTAGTGCGGCGAGATGTAATGTGGCGTGATGTGGTTTGGTGTAATGTGGTGTAGTGTGGTGTAGTGTAATGTGATGTAGTGAGGTGTGGTATGGTAAATGTAGTGTGGTGTGGTGAAGTTTGGTGAATTGTAGTGTGGTGTGGTGTAGCGTGGTGTGGTATGGTGTGGTTTTGTGTAGTGTAGTGTGGCGAGATGTAATGTGGCGTGATGTGGTTTGGTGTAATGTGGTGTAGTGTGGTGTAGTGTAATGTGATGTAATGAGTGTGGTGTGGTGAAGTGTGGTGAATTGTAGTGTGGTGTGGTGTAGCGTGATGTTGTGCAGTGTTGTGTGGTTTACTGTAGTGTATTGTTGTGTTGTTCAATGTAGTGTGGTGCATTATGATGTAGTGTGATGTAATTGAGTGTGGTGTAGTGTGTTGTGGTGTAACGTGGTATGCGTTGTGTAATGTGATGTGAAGTATGGTGTTGTGCAATGTTGTGTGGTTTACTGTGGTGTGGTGTTGTGTAATGTTGGGTGATGTAGTATAATGTAGTATGGTCTAGTGTGATGTGGTGAGGTGTAATTGAGTGTTATGAAGTGTGATGTAATGTGGTGATTGTGTAATGTGTTGTGGTCAAGTGTGGCGTGGTGTGGAGTTGTGCTGTGAGGTGGGGCGTGGTGTGGTGTAGTGTAATGTAACGTGGTGTACTGTGGTTTTGTTGTTGCATGGTGTGTTACGGTATCATGTTGCATTCATTGCTCTGATGTGACTGTGAGAGGCGTGATGGGTCGTGACCTCTTGTCGCGTGCCACTTCACACCACTTTCAACGACTTTCATTCATTTCCGTAACTTTTATGCCTCTTTCAGGAGAACGACACAACCTACGAGCGCGAGATTTTCGTGCAATACTCCAATTTATTCGAGTCCTCTGTGGACCAGTTGCTGACTATCTCCTGCATCATCTCGGCCTCGGATGTCTCCACCCTCAACGGCTCCTTCGCCAAAGTGGACGAGCAAGACGGGTTAGGCCACATGTAGTTTCTCGTTCTATGTTACGGCTCGCTGGCCTTCTTTTCATTCTGCCTACTCATGTTGCGCCATGGAGGACGGGGAATAACACCCGGGATTACTCACTTCTGGTTGGTGTCCTGGTCGAGGTGCATGTATGACTTGACTTGTAACAACATGAAGTCGATTTGGCTGTAAGTATCTGTGTGATTAATGGTCGTGTTGCTGATGGAACTGATTTGCGAGAATGGGAAGATTAGGCCCGGGAACTCCGAGCCACCTGCAGCATGATTTCCCATATATTTGATTCAAAGTGAGTAATCCATCAAATAAATGGTGAAAATCGTCAACTTCCTCATATCCATAAGATGACTACCACAAAAATGCCGCTTTGATTGGAGATTAATTGTTTATAGTTGCAAAAAAGGTCGATTCAAGTATATAATTATTAGAAAGGGTTTGATAACTGCGTATATTATAGTTGTGGTTTTTATAGTAGCAAAAAGGTTTATTCGAGTATATATTAGCAAAGGTTTGATGACTACGTAGATTATTTTTTTAGCTGC
The DNA here is from genome assembly GCA_034096865.1 of Theodoxus fluviatilis. NCBI lineage: Eukaryota > Metazoa > Mollusca > Gastropoda > Cycloneritida > Neritidae > Theodoxus > Theodoxus fluviatilis. Next base: position 117,270 of record JAWQFJ010001049.1, on the reverse strand, counting down.
AAAAAGGTCGATTCGAGCACATTTTGGCAAAGGTTTGATCACTGCGTAGATTATGTTAGAAAGAGAACGTTAGTCACGGCTATTGCACATGCACCTCGACAAATCCTTGTAGTAACAATTCTTCTCTCGTCTTTATCATTTTTGTAATAGAAGCTAACAAAGTGCTATAGCTGTAGACAGTCCTTTCACCCGATTGAGAATTTAAAACTATAGTCTATAGGTTTTTGTGGTGGCGAATTTATACATTAATCACATTTATTTACTTGTATGACGCAAACTTATGGACTCACAATTTGGAAGTTTCTACGTTTGTCTGCTTTTAGTCATGACAAACCAACGTAACCATAACCTTCTTTTCATAATACAACGCATTAACTCTGATTCGTGTCTCTAACTAAATGAACAAGCCAAAAAAAATTATTTTATTTAGTTTAATTGAAAAATATTTCATCGACCAATGCTAGGTTTGTTTGTTTTTAGTTCAAAAGCGAAGAATGTTTCAAACAAATAGAATAACATAGTTGACCGAAAATCCCTTTTGTAAATTTTGCCAGGTCAGATATGTTACAGAACATGTGTTAGATCTGCTGCTCACAACTAAAATAATTTGGGCAACGTTTTGTTCGGATTTTCCTTGGTGTGCAGCATTATGTCCGTCTGCATGACCGGGTGTTTTTAGAGAGTTCAATGAGTTATGCTTTTGAGAGATTTGGACGGATCGCAAATAAAATGCGTGTTGTATATTTCTATCATTTCAAGAAGAAAAACGCACAGGCGACTTTGCAATGTATTGCTGTTAATGTGTTGCTATTCTTCAAATCTTTAGATCATTTATTACCATATAAGAAAATATGTAGAGGTCTACTTTTATCAAAAGTTTGCATCTCGCCCATTCTTGTAATGAAGCGAGTTAAATATTAATTTTTCACCACAACCTAGCTGCTCATACATGTTCATGACGTTTTTCTTTAGGAGATAGATATTCCCCAAATGTTTTACGTTCTTGTATCTCAATGCCTTCGGTTTCTTCAAGACGCATGTAGGAAACCTCAGAACAATTTCTTGTATTCATCTCCACTCATTCCGCATTATGCAATCACTGTTTTTATTCAGCACCGACCCCTCTCAGCGACAACCTATAGAAAGTGGCAGGTAGGAATTTAGAAAATCCGCTTCTACTTCTCTTCGGGCACGAACAATTTGGGAAGGCTCCTCAGACTTAGTGCGGTCCCTGATGTGTGTGCATGGGGCTGTGGAACGCTCTCCTTGATCAGGGGCAGACCTTGCCAACAAATGTATCTTCTTCTTTTCGCTGTCCTTCCCTCGTTCACATTCTCGTCGCCTCCAACGCATTCCGGCCATTGCCTGTCGTTTTACCCCTGTCGTTTTACCCCTGTCGTTGCTTGTCTGTTGAGTCCTGGGTTGCTTTCTTAATACGGGCACTGGCCGCATCCCCCTGCCGGCGTTGTGGGAATCCGCACTGGGTGACCAGCTGGTTAACGTCATGCCAGATACGTCAACAAACGTGCGCATGCAAGCACACATACGCACATGATCACTCACACACATTCATACACAACCACACACACTCGCATTCACACCCGCATGCACACACAAAATAAACACACAAACACTTACATTCAGACACGCTTACACACACACAGACATACACATATACATACACATGCGCGCGCGCGCACACACACATACACACATACGCAGACACACACACGGTCGCACACACACATTCGCAGACAAACTTACATATGGACAGACATATACACTTACACACGCACTCACATACACACACATACACACGCAAACACACACACACACAAACACACAGACGCACGCACGCACGCATATTCACGCCAAAGTATGTGACAGTGGAGAAGCAAGACAGAGATTGAGATGTGTTTGGCTTTAGTGTGAGTCAGCTGAGTGTTTGAGGCATAGTTTCGGCTGGGGGCAGCGTTTGTTAATGCAAATGAGACATCTGCTGTTTCCTGCATTTGGCCTATGGCGGCACTTTCGAACGGAGTATCTCTTGTCAGGCGTACTGTGTTGTTGGGGTGTTTTTTTTTTAACGTCACTAAGCATTTTTCTGGGTTGCAACACATGAAACTTAATCGAGCATTAACACATTCGACTCTTTGGTGTGCAACGAAACTGAATGTATGTGGCGTTGTGCGATGTCTGTTGTGAAGTGTATGGATAGTGATATCTGAGTTATAAAGTGGGGGAAAGTGATAGGCATGAGCAGACAACCATTCAGGCTCAATGAACATTTACGATGCCCTTGCCTCTCTGTGTGACTGCGTTAGAGTTGGTTCAACGTCTATGACATGCCAAAGCAAAACAAAAGTAATAACATTCACAGGATATTCCGATTACTTCCTTCTTGGACTTTTTCATTGTAAACGCCATGAGCTTGCCTATTAGGGAAGGTATGTGCGTACAAATAGTCTGTATTATTATTATTATTCTTGTCAACAATATAAAGAACATGTATGCTAAACCTGCTTTGCATCGGCACTCTCAAATCTGTGTTTCCATGAGTAACCTGTTTTGACGAAATGATGATTACTTGCGTCGCTGCATTCATGACTGCAGCCTAATTCCATGGTGGGGGGCAATCCAGGTGAACTGGACGTTTTCGCACAATTGCCTGAGTCAGTGCACCAGCGTTCCTTGTACCTCCCGCTTCCGACCACAATCGAACTAAAACCAGGAAGGAATGTGATTTCAATGTGTCCGATGATCCTTTTGATATTTCATTTGTTTAAACGTAAACCTGATTTTCTCCCATTTGGCAGTGTAACACGTATCTAACTTCTTTTGCCGATTGTGCTGTGAGTTTAAGGGCTACAACTGTTATTTTATATCAAACTATAGATAAAAGTTTTTTAATGAATAATGTTGTTACCCCCAAAGGAAGAAAAATGGACTTGTTCACAATTTTATGAGAACAGGCCACATACAATGGCTATCCGCGTGTCAGGAAATCCGAACAGCGAACGAAGTCGAAACGGTGTGTTCAGCGAAGCATTGTGCTTAATTTCTCTATGAAATGCATAAACACATACATGTATTTGCAGCAAGGACAATTTTCTTTTTGATTTGTGATTTTTGTCGCCTGTAAAGTTAGTGAACTGTACACACACCGATACCTTTGTGAGCAGCAAAAGCTAATTGTGATACAGACACGAAGTCACGTGCGTATATGGGGAAAAGTTTCCTTTAGTAAGATGGATAAAACCTCAACGTTTGTGTGTGTGTGTGTGTGTGTGTGTGTGTGTGTGTGTGTGTGTGTGTGTGTGTGTGTGTGTGTGTGTGTGTTTTCAATTGCATATCCTTTGAAATTTGTACCTGTAGTGTTTATTCATGTGATTCACGTTGTCTCCCCACATGGTAGTTGACGCTTTCTAAAGCACGTCTTCATGAGACACGATGCATCGATTGTTTTAACGGTGTTGGCATGTTCGAAGACAGCGTCATCGGTGATGCAGTTAAATACAGATGGGTGCACGCTGCCTTTCAGAAAATTCAAAGAGAAGGAAGTCTCTTCTACCGTCGCTCCAATCCGCTTCGACGTGCAGAGAGGCGATGGTACGCCTATCGTGCCTCCATCAAGAGTGGGCGATCCCTTGCGGCTGTACTTCACCCTCAAGGACAAGAGTGGTGAGTTGCCTCCAGCTCCTTCTTTTTCTATGCATAGGCGGTTTGGTAGGACGGAAGGACTGAAAGGCGGCGGAGGGGAGGGGGGGGGGGGGGGGGGTAGCGTAAGGGGAGTCGGGAGCGAGCGTGAAAAGACGAATGCTCTAAGTAGCTTTCACACCGTATACATGACATCGAAAGCGGAAAACAAATCTGACTGGAGAACCCTGTGACTCTGAGACCGCAAATCTCCGCCAAGGAGGCCGACATTGCTCTTCCTTGGCCTCTGTAATTAATAAAGGCACCATTTTCTGCTAGCAGGCCTGCCTGACCTTACGAAGTTTAGTTCATTTTATCTCTCCAGGTTTACTGGAGGTCCTCACAGCTTTATCTGTCTGTCTGTCTGTCTGTCTGTCTGTCTGTCTGTCTGTCTGTCTGTCTGTCTGTCTGTCTGTCTGTCTGTCTGTCTGTCTGTCTGTCTGTCTGTCTGTCTGTCTGTCTGTCTGTCTGTCTGTCTGTCTGTCTGTCTGTCTGTCTGTATATCTGTGTGTCACTCTGTCTGTCAGTCCCGACCTAACGGCTGATATCTCAAAAACTACTGGACGGATTTCCTTGACATTTTGCACACTTACTGGAAGTTAGGTCTGATTAAAAGTATCAAATTTTCAGAATCGAGGTTTGAAAAGAAAGTGACTTTTTAACGTTTTGGTGTTGCTGAGAAAACTCTACAACAGTCCCAATGCAAAATGTGTGACGTGATCATTTGACATCGAATGACGTGACGTCATTTCGAATAGAAAGAAGGATTTTTATTTTATTTTAATGCGGGTCGTTTCGTACCCTGGACGTTTCGTAATTAACCCTAACCCGTAGGGTTAGGATTAGGGTTAGAGTTAGGGTTAGGGTAGAAAAGGTACGAATCGACTAAATGAGGTACACAACAACCAGGGTACGAAACGTCCAGGGTACGAAATGTCCAGGGTACGAAACGTCATGTATTCGCTTGGTTGTAGGGGATGCGCGTACGGGTTCGAATCCGCACAGAAGCTTTTTTGTGTTAATGTATGTATGGTATTCAAGAGAGAGAGAGAGAGAGAGAGAGAGAGCCACCCCACCCGTTGTTGTACACGTGAGAGGTTGCGGGTTCGAACCTTACTTTTCCCCCCCCTCTTTTCTCGAGAGGTTGCGGGTTCGAACCCGATCTTTTTGTTATTGTTGTTGTTGCTGTTGTTGTTGTTGTTTTAATGCCAAAACCTGGAGGTTCAGCGCCAGCGGTTTTTATTGGTAAAAGGTAAAAAGCATGTGAGTGCGGAACTCGCCCGCGTCATCAATAGTTTGACGTCATCAACTTTGTAATGCACAATAAAATATATATCTTTATGCTTTTAATTCCCAAACTTTTTGTTTGTAATTCCCAAACGGGATAACAGATAACTCCTAAAACTTCGTGGATTCTTTCTTGGATAAAAACCCTGACCTTCTACAAAATTTCATCTCGATCCGTTTTAAACTTTTTTGAGTTATTTTGCTAAATAACTATTTAGCTAATGAAACGAGGGTAAAACATAACAACATTTGCGAATAACTTGAGTACAGTTAGCTAAACTGAATGTGTAAAAAATTAAAGAAATAAATAAAGAAATGAATAAAGAAATACAGATATGCATACATGCATGCATACATACAATCATACATACATATCAAATCACTTTATTGCCAGAATAGGAAACATACAATTTTCCAATGTGCATTACATGTGCACGCTCGGATGTTAAACCAGTTCTTCCCAAAGCCAGTAATCTCTTACATTGATATTGACACTGCTTACGAAAGTCACTAATACGCCTTTACAACCACTTTTCTCTTACTAATAGACGTTTTACGTGCATTTCATTTAATGCGTTAAAGACGGCACATTCATTTTAATCATTTTTAATTCAAGACAAATGACTCCTGAAATCAGGTTGCAGACTCATCACATACATACATACATACATACATACATACATACATACATACATACATACATACATACATACATACATACATACATACATACACACACACACACACACACACACACACACAACACACACACACACACACACACACACACACACATACATACATACATACATACACACATACATACATACATACATACATACATACATACATACATACATACATACATACATACATACATACATACATACATACATACATACATACATACATACATACATACATACATACATACATACATACATACATACATACATACATACATACATACATACATACATACATACATACATACATACATACATACATACATACATACATACATACATACATACATACATACATACATACATACATACATACATACATACATACATGCATACATGCATGCATACATACATACATACATACATACATACATACATACATATCAACAGAATTTTATTCACCAAAGTTGTACAATATCTATACATGGTGGATAAATACATACACTCGAAATATAGAGCCGTCACGTATGAGCCCACAGTCTATGCCACAAGGAGGGAACCCAAAGGAAGAGAGAAATATCAGACTACATTTCTTATTTCCCACACTACACTGAGGTACATACATACATACATACATACATACATACATACATAGATACATACATACATACATACATACATACATACATACATACATACATACATACATACATACATACATACATACATACATACATACATACATACATACATACATACATACATACATACATACATACATACATACATACATACATACATACATACATACATACATACATACATACATACATACATACATACATACATACATACATACATACATACATACATACATACATACATACATACATACATACATACATACATACATACATACATACATACATACATACATACATACATACATACATACATACATACATACATACATACATACATACATACATACATACATACATACATACATACATACATACATACATACATACATACATACATACATACATACATACATACATACATACATACATATCAACAGAATTTTATTCACCAAAGTTGTACAATATCTATACATGGTGGATAAATACATACACTCGAAATATAGAGCCGTCACGTATGAGCCCACAGTCTATGCCACAAGGAGGGAACCCAAAGGAAGAGAGAAATATCAGACTACATTTCTTATTTCCCACACTACACTGAGATGGACATACATACATACATATCAAAACGATTTTATTCATCAGATTGGTACATTTGCGGTACAAGATGAATTACACATACATACATACATACATACATACATACATACATACATACATACATACATACATACATACATACATACATACATACATATCAAATCACTTTATTGCAGAAAATGTACAAAGATCATACATGGGTGCTAAAATCACAGCTATGTGAAGGAACACTAGTTTAACTGAAGCACCCGTCTGGACAGATTCGTCTCGTCAACGATGATTTAGTATAACTTCACAAGTCAGCCCATTCAAAAGTTCATCTATCTACCTTCCCTTTCCATTAAAAAATTTCTTCTGGCCCAAGCTCTCCTCGACCCTATCGTGACTGACCGACTGAGGTACTTAGCTAGATTCCTGCTTAAGGGTTTTGTTAGGCCCAACAACATGAGGCCTTTGACAAATCTGCGATGTACAGTACCAAGGGACCCAATCACCAGGACTACTATTTTCGTGGAAAAGCCAGCATCATTAAGCGAAAGACAGAGAGGCATGTACTTTTCAAATTTATGTTGGTAGCATCTTTCGATGAATGTGTCAAACGGGCAGACCATTTCGATGATGAAGGCTGTTGAATTAAGATGATCTAAGATACACAAATCTGGCTTGCAAGGTCCCACCACTGACAACCCGTCCATCGAGACATGTTGGTTTTCAACTAATTCACAGAACTCAGTCAAAATCGCCTTCTCTAGTGTCTGCCTTACCATTTGCACACATCTGTCGTGCCTCTCTGTGTACAGCCCTTTCAGCCTGTTACAGCCATTCAAGGCTGGCATACATACATACATACATACATACATACATACATACATACATACATACATACATACATACATACATACATACATACATATCAAAAAGACTTTATTCATGAAAAATGCACAAAATCTGCACACATGAACAAACTATGAATAGATCCATCTTGTAACTCAGAGCTATTCAACTCGCAAGCAAGAAAATGGAGACCTACATTGTCATGTTGAGGGATGAAAGCCAACACAAAAACAACTAGGTTATCCTGACCAAAAAGATTTGTAACATAAATGTCCACACTTATACACATAAGGCATAGATTTTCATGAGCAAACTAAATTTCACCCGCAAAATGGATAGCTGCTGAGACCTGCATTCACAAAGTTACATCGAGTCAACAGTAGATTGGCTGCAGTGATATTTACATTTACATAGTCTTCAGTTAGATCCGAGTTTATATGATAGGCAGGTTACAGCCTTTAGACATTTTGGTATTTTGGAATATACATGTATTCACATATTGTAGCATTTTCTTTTACATTTAATGTCTCCTCACTTTGACATGAAATACTGGGAACAGCATTTTGACATTTATGTATTGAGATATACATGCACTCACACACATACACTTTCTTTACATACATTCCCCTCGCTTTGACATAACAGACTAAATACTGGACTCACGTCATATGGTGAAACGTTGAAACATGCCTGCACCTGCACACATATTATTGCTTAAGATAGTACATGTACATTAAGGATAAATAGAATGCATAAACTTTCAGCCATTGAGTATCTGTACAGAACATACATACATACATACATATCAAAAAGACTTTATTCATGAAAATTGTACAACCTCTGCACACATGAACAACTTAAGGATAAATAGAATGCATAAACTCTCAGTCATTGAGTATCTGTACAGAACATAGACCTAATTTGGAATAAAGAGTAGTAGTGGCTGATCATATGGGCTTAACACATATCTCTGTTTGGCTACAACATATGATATGCCTTTGTCATTTGCAACACCTTTATCACAATATATTATTTTTCCAAACATAAGTTTACATTTGTAGGCCTGTTAGTCACATGTACAGTGTTTACCATCAGTTTGTTACGTTGACTTTACAGTTAGAAAATTATGATTACCTTGATGGTAAAAACACTTAGAATAGTTAGTGGGCATTGACATGTGATCCTGGAAGCAGCATTAATTCATACAAACTTACTCATATAGTAACACAAGCTGGGAAAATTGCAAACAAGATTTGGCACATTAGGAGCCTTTTTTAATATTTTAAAGTAAACTTGTACAATCAGGAGCCATTTCCAGTGAGTACACATGTTTCTGTTTGGGTGTACAGTGTTTAATACTGTCTTATGTTGATATTACACACAGATAGAAATTACCATGACAGAAGAGACACTTGAAATATTAGTGGACATTGAGATGCAATCCTGGAGTCAGCATCCATTCAAATAAACATACTGCATTGATTGAAACTTGCTGGGAAAGTCGCAAATAAGATTTAACACATACCACAACACAATAGTATATCAGAGAACTGATCTAAGATGCACAGAATATGTTACAAACAACAAGTGTCACAGTCCCTCCAGTTCAACAGTTCAAGGGAGATCACTTGGATTGTTTCCCTTGCCCTGTTTCTGATCACCTTTCAGCTGACTCGTGGATTAACTCGCCTTATTCTGTCTTTCATATTTATTTATACATAAACCAGTTTTATTCAGGATTCTTGTGCAACATTATTACAGCAATATTTGCTTTCCTGCAATTGATAATATGCCTTCATGGACATGTTTTATGATATTGAACTGAGAGCATCAATTGGCTCATGTTGCCATAGATCGTGATGGACAGTAAATGCAGACGGTTGTTTTTGTCTGCCGCGAAAATGCGAGACAACATGAGGGCTAAACGAGTGTTATCGCGGATGAACGTGGTACCAAATCAAAAGTTCATGATTTCAGTTCGTGAGTTAGGGACATGGGCAGTTCTTGTTGTCAAGTCACAGCACCGCCTCTGCCACACCTGGAAGGACCCTAGGGCTGCGCTGATGCTGAGGTACTGCGCAAGCCACTTGGATGAGTAGCGTGGACACCCCAGCAGCTCCAGCCCTGACACCACCCGTATGTGCACAGTGCCCAGGCTGCCGATCACTATGCAGATCACCAGGCATCTGTACCCTAGCGCAGTGATGTCATGACACAGCTGAATGTACTTCTGAAATTTGTGTTTATAGCATGTGTCAATATGCGCATCAAAGGGCACAGAGATCTCCACAAGCAACACTTCTTGCTCCTCACTGATGAGTGCAAGGTCTGGTCTTGTCACTGTGGACGTGAAGGGGGTGGCAGTCTGAAACAGCTGTGGAGACACAACGCTGTCCATGAGCACTCTGCAGGAGTCTTTTTGAGGCAGATTCCTGTGAATGAGGTGGACAATCCAATTGTGCCTGGCTTGGTACATTTTGGCATACTTTGTGCAGCCATTCAGAACGTGAGAGGCTGTGTCACTGGGGTGGTTGCATAGGGAGCACGACCTTCTGTATAGCTGTGGATAGTATGTGGCTAGGAGACTATTGCATTGAAGCAACTGCAGTCTCCCCCTCACGATGAAGCGCACGACGTCATCACTTAATTTCACGTTTTGCAGGAAGGCTGACGAAAGCTTGTGGTCTGCAGAGGTTGCCTCCCTTTGTACTCTGCCTTGAGAATGCTTCTCTTGCCAGGTTTCGCGTGCGCTGCCAGATGTTTTCTTTTAATGATGGTAGAGGCACTCTTACTGTCCCTGGTCATGACGCTGACAGCTTCATCTATTTCGGTATGAAGGGTGTACAAATCTTCTGATCCTTTGAGGAGGAGTTCATTTTCACGCACACAGACTTCATTGATGTGAATCCAGTCTGATTTCGCCCAGTCTTCCATATACATATATATACATACATACATACATACATACATACATACATACATACATACATACATACATACATACATACATACATACATACATACATATAAACCAGTTTTATTCAGGAATTTGAGACAAATATTATGCATACAATATTTGCTATCCTGAAATAGCACGATTTTTCCGACATCACATCTTGCAATACAAGAGCAGGGTTTGACTCAACAGAAAGACCAATGGACAGTTGTTCAAAACCGCTGTGTTACGGTACCACGGGATAACGCGAAGTTACAATGAACGCGCGCGGGTTTGATCATGAGTCATTCGCGAATGTCAGAGAGTCATGGGCGTGGGGAGTTTTTCTTTTGAGTTCACAGCACCTTTTCTGCCACACAGAAAGTGATCCCAGGATCGCGCTGATGCTGAGGTATCGCGCCAGCCACTTTGACGAATAGCGCGGGATTCCCAGCAGTTGCAGGCCTGGCACCACTCGCTGGTGGACAGTGCCCAGGCTGCCGACTACGATCACGATTACTCGGCAACGATAGCCCAGTGCGGTGATTTCCTGACACAACTGGATGTATTTTTCAAACTTCTTGTTGTAACAAGTGTCGATGTGAGCGTCAAAAGGAACGGCTATCTCTGCAAGCAGCACTTCGTGATTTTCTTCTCGAATAAGCGTGACGTCTGGTCTTGTTGTTGTGGACACGAAGGGGGTATTGCCGTGGAACAGCTGCAGAGACACCACGCTGTCCTTGAGCACGATGCACGAATCTGTCTGAGGCAAGTTCTTACAAATGAGTTCTACGATTCGGTTGTGCCTCGCTTGGTACAGCTTCTGGTACTTCGTGCATCCATTCAAAATGTGAGACGCTCTGTCGCTTGGATGATTGCACAGTGCACAGGACCTTCAATACAACTAGGGGTAGTAGGTCGCAAGAAGACTGTTGCACTGGAGAAGTTGCAGCCTACCCCTCACGACAAAGCGCACGACACTGTCCTTCAGTTTCGTGTTCAGCAGGAAAGCCGACGACAGCTTGTGGTCTGCTGCGGTTGCCTCCCTTTGGATTCTGCCCTGGGAGTGCTTATCTCCATGCCTCAGCGTGCTCGGCCAGGTGCTTGCGTTTGATGATAGTGGAGGCACTCTGTCTGTCATGGGTCATCACACTGACATCCTCATCTACTTCCACGTGTAACGCAAAGCGATCTTCGGAGTCATTTAGAAGACGTGCTTTCTCGCGCATGCAGATTTCGTTCATGTGCACCCAATCTGATTTCGCCCGGTTTACTCTGCTATTCTTCTAGATTTTTCCTGCAGCGTTGGTGCGAAAACCTGCGAACGCATTTTCTTCGTCTGGCGACGCTTGCGGCACTTTGCGCTTATCCATATGTAGCTTGAGTGACGTTCGGGCCGTTTCTCGCACCTGCCTATCATCACTATTCAACACGGACAAGGTGAAGGACAGCCGCGTCGCGTTGTAGATGGCGTGAGGGTTCATCAGACTGAGTCCGCCTTCTCCCCTGGGACAGAACATGAAGTCTCGATTGGATGAATTGTTCAGCTGGAGCCATTTCCTCACATTTCTGACAATTTCGTTCTCCAGTTCGTCCAGGCACTTCACTGTGAAAGTCAGATTGGAAAAATAAAAGTTCAATCTAGAAGAGCCCATGATGTTTACCGCCTGAAGCTTCGCTGTCACTGGCAGGGGGGATGCGTCGATTTTCTTCAGTGTATTCTTGAACTCCTCTGCTACTCTTTCTGCTTGCGATGTTGCTGCGGTGTTGCTCAGGTTGATGTCATGGCCGAGATAACAGTACCACTGATCTTTGGAGTATAGGGGGAGTGAGGATCCTTGAATGAGGAGTTGTACATCACTGGTCTTGTCTTTCTTGTTCCAGTTGTTCCCCGTTCTTCTTCCATGGAGAACTGCGCATTTCTGATGTTTTACTTGCATTCCTGCTGCTTGCATGAACTCCTCAGTTTTTCTTACTGCTTCTTTCATTTGTTGTATGTCAGTGCTTGAGACGCAAATATCATCCGCATAGCCCTGCACCGGATTTGGGATGCACAAGTCAGGGTATGGATGCTCTATCCAGCGGAGCCACTTGTCTATTCCTTGCTGGAAGATAATGACGCTCCAAGGGCACCCTTGGATAATGCCCTTTCCTCGCCGTATGAGTCTCGTGAGTTTTCCTCCTGATTTCACCTGGAAGGTAGACTTTCTGTAGATATCAGTTGTGATGTCGATGAACGCCTGAGGGTACCCAGCGGCGACCAACTCTCTGATCATGAATTGATGGTCGATGCTTCCAAAGGCGTTCATTGATGTGAATCCAGTCTGATTTCGCCCAGTCTTTCATATACATATATACATACATACATACATATATATACATACATACATACATACATACATACATACATACATACATACATACATACATACATACATACATACATACATACATACATACATACATACATACATACATACATACATACATATGTACATACGTACATACATACATACGTACATACATACATACATACAATGATATATACATACAATGATACATACATACATACATACATACATACATACATACATACATACATACATACATACATACATACATACATACATACATACATACATACATACATATAAATCAATTTTATTCAGGAATTGGAATACGAATATTATTTACACAATATTTGCTTTCCTGAAAATTTACACATTTCTCCATCACCATGTCCCGCAAAACTGGAACTGGCTTCGATACAGCAGGAAAATCAATTGACAGTTGCTCAAAACCCATTAGATTACGATGCGTGTGCGTGCGGAAATAATTGCAAGTCATTCATGTATACTAGAGAGCCAGCAGCGTGGGCACTTTTTTTATCAGAGGTCACTGCACCTTCTCTGCCACACGGCAAGCGATCCTAGGGCCGCACTGATGCTTACGTACCGCACAAGCCACTTCGACATGTAGCGAGGGATTCCCAACAGTTGCAGACCCAGCACCACCTGCCGGTGGACGGTGCCCAGGCTGCTTACCACTATGGATGTCACTAGGCATCGATATCCCAGCTCCGTGATTTTGCAGCACAGCCCGATATACTTTTAAAATTTCTTGTCATAGCATGTGTCAATAAAAGCGTTGAAAGGCACTGCAATTTCTGCAAGAAGCACTTCACAGTCCTCGTCGTTGATGATCATAATGTCCGGTCTTGTTGCTGTGGTCTGGAAGGTAGTATTGTTGGATTGAAACAATTGCAGCTACAGCACACTGTTCTTGATTACTCTGCAGGATTCTGTCCGAGGCATGTTCTTGCAGATTAAGTCCACAATGCGATTATGCCTCGCTTGATACATTCTGCTGTATTTAGTACAGCCATTCAGGATATGAGAGGCTGTGTCATTGGGGTTATGGCACAGGGTACAAGATTTTGGATACACTGCGGGGTAGTATGTTGCTAGCAGGCTGTTGCATTGCAGCAGTTACAGTCTACCCCTGATGATGAAGCGCACAACAGCATGTTCAGAAGCATTTGATGGCATATCTGGATCAACATGATCTACTTTATTCTCTTCAATCGGGTTTCCGGCAAAAACATTCTTGCCACACAGCATTAACTCGATTGATTGATTCTTGGCTATGTGCCATTAATAGGTCACAGTTGATTGGTCCATCTTTCTTGATCTAAAGAAAGCGTTTGACATGGTTCATCATGATATTTTGATTGAAAAATTGTCACAATATCTAAATGGTTGTAACACGGTGAAATTCTTTCAATCATTCTTAAAAGACAGACATCAGTATGTCTATTTCAATGGACATGCTTCTTTTTGTGGCCATTTACAAATGGGTGTGCCACAAGGTTCTCTCTTAGGTCCTCTTTTGTTCTGCCTATTCATCAATGACCTACCATTACATATCTCTGATAAAGAGGTTACATGTGATATGTTTGCTGATGATGTAACACTTTCAACCTCAGGTGTCAGGACTGAATGTGTGGCAGTAATTTAGTAAAACTTCAAAGGAGCCTGGATGAAATACGTTCCTGGTGCTCTTCGAATCATATGGCCATTAATCCTTCCAAAACTAAATATATGGTGATAACTACGAGACAAAAACATCAAATATATCCTTTATCTCTTCCTCTTGTTCTTGATTCTTTGAGAATCGAAAATTGTTGAGCACAAAGTTCTTGGTGTAATAATTGATGATCATTTAGGTTGGCAATCACACATTGATTATTTTTCTTCTCTCCAAATTAAGACATTGTTGATGTTCAAACTTGCAAAATCTTCTTCCATGCTCATATCTTTTCTCACGTTAATTATGCGTCAACAATTTGGGATGGCTTTAGTGATGCTAACTTGAAAAGGCTGAAGTCATTGTATCGAAGAGCCTCTAAGCTTATGATAACAGATAGTTCACGATCTACAAATGACA
This sequence comes from Theodoxus fluviatilis, assembly GCA_034096865.1. NCBI lineage: Eukaryota > Metazoa > Mollusca > Gastropoda > Cycloneritida > Neritidae > Theodoxus > Theodoxus fluviatilis. The sequence goes on along the minus strand of JAWQFJ010001049.1, from coordinate 102,142 downwards.
AAATGAAAGAACTTAACATATTCCCTTTTCATAAACATTTACAATTCAATAAATGTGTCTTCATGAAAAGAATTAATTATTGTGATGCGCCCGATTATTTGATAAACTTATTTTAACATTCAAGTATTCGTGTACATAAATTACTTTATAATACCACAACCTAGGAATGATTTGTTTAAACATAGCATATCTTATTCAGGGGCTACTATGTGGAACACACTATCCAATTCTCTAAAAATTGCGAAATCTTTAGAGAAATTTAAATTGAAACTACACACTTTTCTTATGCAGTCATCCTAGATACTTTCATCTTATTCTAAATTCACTTTGTGGCTATTTTCAACGTGGTATTTCGTTACCATGAATTGATTGTAACCTGTGTTATTGTGTGAATTTTGTGTGGGATAGAGGGTGGGTGGGTGGGTAGGGGTGGGGGATGGGATTGGATTTGTTTGTTTGTTTTCTTGTTTTATCAAGGGCTGGATGTAAGATAGGCAGTTATGCCTAATTCATGTATTTCCCTTGAAAAATAAAGTTTAATCAATCTCTCTCTCTCTCTCTCTCTCTCTCTCTCTCTCTCTCTCTCTCTCTCTCTCTCTCTCTGTGTGTCTCTCTGTCTCTCTCTCTGTCTCTCTCTCTCTCTCTCTCTCTTTCTCTCTCTCTCTCTCTCTCTCTCTCTCTCTCTCTCTCTCTCTCTCTCTCTCTCTCTCTCTCTCTCTGTGTCTCTCTCTCTCTCTCTCTCTGTCTCTCTGTCTCTCTCTCTCTCTCTCTCTCTCTCTCTCTCTCTCTCTCTCTCTCTCTCTCTCTCTCCCTCCCTCCCTCCCTCCCTCCCTCCCTCCCTCCCTCCCTCCCTCCCTCCTTCCCTCCCCCTTTCTCCCCCTTCTCCCCCCTCCCTCTCTCCCCCCTCCCTCTCTCCCCCCTCCCTTTCTCCCCCCTCCCTCTCTCCCCCCTCCCTTTCTCCCCCCCCCCCTCTTTCTCCCCCCTCCTTTCTCTCCCCCCCCTTTCTCCTCCCTTTCTCCCCCTTTTCTCCTCCCTTTCTCCCCCCTTTCTCCCCCCTCCCTCTCTCCCCCCTCCCTCTCTCCCCCCTCCCTTTCTCCCCCCTCCCTTTTCTCCCCCCCCCCTTTCTCCCCCCTCCTTTCTCCCCCCTCCCTTTCTCCCCCCTCCCTTTCTCCCCCCTCCCTTTCTCCCCCTCCTTTCTCCCCCCCCCTTTCTCCCCCTTCTCCCTCCTCTCCCCCACCCCCACCCCATCCTTGTGTGTGTGTGTGTGTGTGTGTGTGTGTGTGTGTGTGTGTGTGCATGTGATTGTCACAATGCAGCCTTGTCTGACTAATACATGGTAGGGAGAGATTACAAAGAAACTGCATTTGTTTTGTTTGTTCATAAAACAGACTTGTAATGATGTGGAGATTCCTTTCAAGTCAATTTCGTGGATGCAGTGCTTGTGCCTGAAACTCATGAACTTAGACTAATGTGGCTACTGCTTGCTTGCTGAGCAGCCATTTCCAGTCTCCTGCCAGAAGGGCTGGACCATCCATGGCTTCCACCACGGGCTGCGGGTGTGGTTCCACTACCTCATCATGCAGAACAGCACCACCAAGGTGTATGGCTCCTTCACCCGTGTCAGAGCTTCTGCACAGGTAAGCTGCCCCCTTGGTCTGTGCAGTTGTGCTTTGGTCTGATTTGCTTGCCATCTTTATGAGTTCGTCCAGCTGTGTCCATCCATTGTGCGAGTGTTTTTATCGCCCTCGCATTAGGGGGCAAAGTCTCTTACTCCTCTTGACCCACACCCTTCTTTAGCACTTGTGTCTGGTAAGACTGCATGTAAGACAGGAATACTCTGGTCCATATAGTGGTGCTCGAAGTCTAACCTTTGAAATCTTGTTCCCTTTAATGATTCTTCCTTGTGGTGTTTGCCATGTTTTGGAGTAACTTGTCAAGATGTCATGTGGGAAAACTGATTGGAATCAAGAGTGCATGGAAAGGGTCAAGTTTGAATGAGCTTAGATTGGATATTCCTTGGTTTGTGTGTATAAAAATGGGAATTGATTTATAATAGAGTGTGCCTCAGTACATATGAATGCTTTATATTCAATTTGTGTAATCAGGTGTATCTGCTTTCTGTTCCTGGGTTAACAAAGGGGCATTCTGTGCTATCAGTCATTCATCTAGAATCTCATTTGATGAGATATAGTAATTTCTATTTGCAATGAATTGGGATAAAAGGTGCAAAGTACTTGAGTGCGTACACCTGATGACAGCCACCAAGGATGATTTACATCATTTTAATGTTATTGAAACTTCCTACCATTAACTTCAAATGAATTCTGTAACTGAAATTTTAAAAAAAATTGGATCCAATAAACAGATCAGTGAAGGTCATGGGTGTATAAGTAAACAAACAAATGAAAAGAAACAAGCACCTAACAAGTAACATTTTCAAAATTGTCAGGTTTGAGGAGAGGCAGTGTAACTAAACAGCTTTGAATTTTATCCCCCACCCCACCCCAAAAGGGTAAGAGATTATGTCATTAGGGATATCATGTCATTAGGGAATAGTGTTTGAATAGGGGATATTATCCAGGGAGGTTATTGGCTGATGGATGGGATGGGATCTCAGCTGTTGGCAGTCTTAGAGGGCTTGTGCATGGAGGGGTCCTGCCCAGGTTGTGTCAGCAGTGCATTTGAACACCATCCTTTACTTGGTAGGGGTCTTATTTGCAAGTAATTCTTTTACTAGTTTGTGGGGCTCATGCTGTCATGTTGCATGGTTGGAAACTTGTTTTTGTCATGCAAAAAAAAAAAAAAAAAACCTACTCACACATGATTGTTTTTCTTGACATGCAACTATTATCATCGCTATCAATGTCATTCTCTGCTTCCCCCCCCCCCCCCCTTCCCCCCCTTTCACTTAATAAACTTCCTTTTCAATGCTCTTATTCATCCAAAGAGTTGTCAAGTCATTGTCGGAAAAGGTGGGCTTACATTTGATCATGTCATTGGACAGGTTGTGCTGCAGCTGTTGCGTGATGTTTCCGTGACTCGCGAGTGGAAGCCAAGGGTGGTGACAACGTCGGTTGTGCGGACAAGTGCTGCTGTGGATTTTGGGAACAAGGGGAAGAACTCCTTCCTGCCTGTGCAGCATGACCTGGTGAAAGAGGAGTATGTGATACAGGCCAAGAACCACGGTCTAAGCCTGTGGCAGGCCCATGTCACCCACACCTGCACTGTGGAGATCAGTCGGTGAGCGGTGTAGAATCACACCAGCGTGCTTGTGCCCGTGCTGTAGTTATTACCTCCACCAAGGACCTTCTGTCTTGCCCTTGACTTGTTAATGATGTATTTGGCTAAATAACTCAAAATGCTCAAAACATGTCCTGAAAAAATGTGTTGCAAGGTCAGGAGCAATCCATTATATGTTGGAGGTTGTCTGTTGTTTTGGAAGTACAGCCAAAAAGAGAAATTGTATCGCTCACCACTGTTGATGACGTCAAGCTATTGATGATGTCAGTGTATGCATTCTGCACTGAAGGGACCTCCAGAAGCTGAAATGAACTGAATTATACAATGCCAGTGTATGCATTCTGCACTGAAGGGACCTCCAGCAGAAGCTGGAATGAACTGAATTATACAATGTCAGTGTATGCATTCTGCACTGAAGGGACCTCCAGCAAATGCTAGAATGAACTGAATTATTCAATACAGGTCATGAAAGAGGAATTGTGGAATCTTTGGTGAAGGTTTATGCTCTCATAATGCTCTCTAGTTCTGAGTGAGTAATCTCTTGGCCTTATACAATTATAGCACTGTTATGTATGGGAGTGTTCTTCTCCCTGCTAAGCCTCATCATTGAGATCGTAGTGACAAAGATAGAAGAGAATGAGGTTGTTGTTGTTGTTGTTAATGTATAAAAGGTATTTGTGAAAACTGGTTTGAAGCCGTGTTTTCTACAGGCATGTATTCACATTGTTAATAAATTGGTGACTTGTACATGCATTCTATACACATTCACAATATAGGCTACATGAATTTAAAAAAATAAGAACAACATAAATTGATAAAAGGATGTTTTAATGCATCTAATTGTTATGCCTACATGGAGAGTGATCGTCTTTGCTGTTAAACTAACTTAAACGACCCTGACTAATTTCAAGGGGAGAACAATGCTGGTGTTGCCTTTAGTTCTACACTTTTTGTTTCCAGACACCATGTATCCTACTGTCCCTTGCATTCCATGATAGAGCATGCACTGCAGGGCTGTGTGTGCTTGCAGGTACTGGCACCGCGAGGACAATGGGGTCTGCTGGCATCTACAGGTGGATGAGATGGACCAGGCATGGATGTTCCTCCTGGCTCAGCCTGTGGAAGGTTGGTTTGGTCGGTATTGCTAGTTGACTAACCCTGACTTGACTGCATTTTGGCATGGGGACTGGCATCAGGCGTCGGGAATCTGAGCCTCCTTCAGCCTGTGAAGAAAAGGGTTTGGCGCAAGGATTGCTAGGAATGTGTGCCTGAATACTTTTTCTTCTTTTTTTTTCTTATGAAAAAGAGTAGGTGTTATATTAAGATGCACAGTGCATGAAAGAGGAAGCAAGGTTGCAGGTTTCCATGAATGGAAGTTTTTGTTAGGAGGAAAGTTTTTTTGTTTTCTCTCCACAGAATGAGTTATGATAAGAACCAGTTTATTTGAGTATGTGGTGCTTTTTAAACCTGCCATCATATATAAAGTTGATGGCTATATTATTTTATGTTGTCTGCTGCTTGTCTTGAGATTTGCACATTTGCATGAAAGAGGAAAACATTTCCAGCTGCTCTGCCTGTTGGGGAACTCTTCTTTTGGTTTACCATTGAAATAAATCCTTCTTTTACTGCTTTGTTTCATTTGGCATGAAAAGTGCACATGCTCATGATAAGTTTAAGTTATTTACCCTGTCAGTATTACTTCTGTTTGAAGCTGTGGGTTTTGTTAGCCTCCAACACTTAGATAAAGCACTTGAAGTTTTATATATATTGTGAATTGCTCAACCTACAGAATGTTGATAATTTAGCTATTTTTTTCTCTTTCAGTATCCAGTGATCTATTAAGTTAAAGATATTGATGATCATGTTATGAATTTCATTCTGATTTAGTTATTTAAGAAGAGACTGGTAAAAAGTTCATTGCAAAATACCATTTGTTAATAATTAATTTGATCGTGTTGATATTTTTTTTTGGTCTTCCTTTGATCCTAATAGGTACTTGTTCGATTCTGCCATGGACTGGTTCCCATTTGTTGATTTGTATGCAGCAGTGAAGAAGTAGATCCTAAGAGTCATTCTGACCAATGTTGTGCTGTGTTCGCTGTGCAGAGCTGGACCACTGCGTGGTCACCGTGGTGATGGGCTTCGGTGCCACCTATCGCCTGATCTCGCCTCCTGAGATGGTCGCCATGACTCTTGGATCTTTGGACAACTTCATCCGCAACCGCCGGCTGCAGATGACTCCCCTGTCCACCATCACACTGCCCAGCCAGACACAGGTGCTGGATGAGATGGCTGCTGGGGAAAGTCAGGACGTCCCGCGCAAACAAGAAACAAAAATCATGACCAAGTTTCGCTCTTTCCTGGAAAAGTCTCCCGGCGTTTCTGGGACCAAGGTTGGTGATATCTGGCTTGGAAATGCTGCGTGTGGCCAAGTGGTTAGTGCATTTGACCTGCAGTCACTTGCGGCTTGTGGGTGTGGCATTCAAAGCTGCATTGTTCCCAGAGTTGCATCCATGAGCAAGACGCTTAGCTCACATTGTTTCTCCCCACTGATGAGTAAAACCGGGTACTCTGCAGCGCATTGAATTCTTGTATGCAGCCATGACCCAGTGTTGGGTAGGAATGTGGCCTTCCCCCCCCCCCCCTCCCCCCAGGAAATGGAGTTGCTGCAACTTACTGTGTATGCATCCTATCTGCCTGTCACTGTATTTATCGTCAGGTGCCAGTGAAGCACAGATCATGTGGCCCAGTGATCAGGGGGTAAAGTGTAAAGTAGTTTGAGACCCAGACGTAGGTGAAAAGTCTCTACATAAAACTTATCTTTACCTTCACCTTATGGGCTGTAACATGGACATTTGTTTCTGTTATCAGGCTTTCCCTGATAGTGGTGATGTTGCTTGACTTGAGTGTGAATCAAGTGAGAGCCATGGTCTTGATTGTGATGTGAAAACTACTTTTGAAAGAGTGTATCTGTTTGCCCTTGGCTGATAGGCACTTCATCAGTATCTCTGTCAATGGGTGAATTGCTTGACTTTAATCTCAACTTACTGGTTGACTTGTTCTTATTTTGATGTGGGACTGACTGACCTCTGACAGATGATATTTGTAGTCCCTTTCATACATATACAGTTATCAGTGTTTCTTCATCAGTTCATCAGTTCATGTTTCATTGGAGTCACTAGGATGTGAATCTACCGGTGACCTTGACCTTATCCAAGATGTTGCAAATACTGTAGATGGAGAATATTTTCCATCTATGTACCTGCAGCAACAATGAAAACTTGATGAAGATTTTCATTTATTATTTCAGATAAAAAAGTTATTTATCAAGTACTCTTGAAAGATTAACTTTTTGTGATCTCTGAGCCATCATGACATTATAATTATATATCTCATTCAGAGTTTAAGCTAATATATTCTTGCCTGTATGTTTAGAAATCGCTTTCCTGCATGCAGAAATCAACACAAAGCATTCATATTGGATGACGTAAAGACAAATTATTAAGACATGCTTTTGAGACAATAATGAGTTGGAACCACTCCTGTCTTCTTTTCCTGCTCCACTGAACAACTGCATCTAATGGGCCGAAACGAGGCTAGTGGAAAAAGTAGCATTGGCATGTAAATCTGAAAGTGTTTCAAATGCCCTGGTTTAATTCTGTCGTCTGTAAACAGAATTGTTTTCTTCTAGGTAATGTTTAGGAGCATTTCTGTCTTTCCGTCTGCACTTTTGGACGCCAATTAGTGCATCTATCCTGCATCACTGAGGAGCACTTTACATAGGTTGCCTTGATATCTTTCCCCATTTTCCTCCACAGATGGATGCCAACAATCTGCAGCGCTACAGTTCCATCCTGCGGTACCAGGCAGGCTCTAGGGACAATTTTGCATCACGGGAACCCAGCCTGGACAGCGTGGAGGGGATACTGACCCCTGACAAGGAGGGGGGCCAGGAGGGAGGGGTGTCAGCTGACAGCAGTGAGGAGGGCAGGGGGAACTCACTGCGAAGGGTAAACAGCGAGTCAGAGTCAGGCTCTCCATCCCGGAGGCAGAGATCAGAATCTCCAGCAGATGGCGTTGACAGTAAGTAGAGAGGATTTTTTTTCCTTCTTTTTTCGGGTTGAAGGGGATGGAGGGTGGGGCAATGCTGATATATTTTTTAATATGAATTAAAAGTATCCTTGCTGCAGAATTAAGTGGTATGTGAAGAGTTTGTTGCTTGAAAAGGGAAATGATTTGTTTGCAAATGTTGATGTACATCTGCAGCAGTTGTTAATGCTGTCCTAAGATGCCCTGTAAGATTTTTATCTCCCACCCTGTGTAAACGATGATGTTTTTGCTGTTAACTATTCCCCTGAACTGACACCTCTGTCATGCTGGCAGACACCACCCTGACACACTACAGACTGATGGCCAACCAGGCTGCCGCGGAACTCCTCGCCCAGGTAGGCTGTCCTGTAACTTGGAATGTTTAGTCTCTCATTCCTTTGATGAACATTTTCAGACTTTCCCAGGAATATTTGGTTACAAGAAAAATGGTCGTTGATTATGCTTCTGTTGGTGTTGTTGTTGATGATGGTGATGATGTTTTTGTTGTTGTTGATGATGGTGATGATGATGTTTTTGTTGTTAATGCTATTGATAATGGTGATGATGTTGGTGTTGTTGTTGTTGTTGATGATGTTGGTGTTGTTGTTGATGATGTTGGTGTTGTTGTTGTTGTTGATGATGTTGGTGTTGTTGTTGATGATGATAATAAGTGTGAAGCAGTTTGAGGCCCAGACATGGGAGATGAGTTGCTGTATGGACCCACGCCTTTACCTTCTGTTTTCTTAAGATAACGACAACAAAGTGCTGCTGCTGCTGCTGCTGTTGCACAGATGTTTATTTGCCTTCTGTCAGTCTAACAGTTTCCTTGACTGGTTGATTTGTATGGCCGTAGTTTGGAAGGCTGGACTTACCTTTTATTCAAAATGATTTGTCATTGCAGGTTGTCCAGGCATCCAATATTGAGCTGGATAAACCTGCAGAAGTGCAAATAAGTTCCTCAGGAGGCTGGATGTGAGTATTCTGAACTGAACTGGGGTGTGTGTGTGTGCATGTGTGTGTGTGTGTGTGTGTGTGTCCCTGTGTGTGTCCCTGTGTGTGTTCCTGTGTGTGTCTCTGTGTGTGTGTCCCTGTGTGTGTGTGTGTGTCCCTCTGTCCTCTGTGTATGTGTGTGCCTCTGTGTATGTGTGTGTGAGAGAGAGAGAGAGAGAGAGAGAGAGAGAGAGAGAGAGAGAGAGAGAGAGAGAGAGAGAGAGAGAGAGAGGAGTTCTACATGTATTTGTGAACTGTAAGTTTATTAAGATGATTTTTAGTACAAAGTTCATGTTTTCTGCTGTCTGAAAATACTTTGCTCAGGGTTAATTTTGTTGAAGAGAACAACTCTGAATGAAATGGACTCTGTGTGTGTGTGTGTGTGTGTGTGTGTGTGTGTGTGTGTGTGTGTGTGTGTGTGTGTGTGTGTGTGTGTGTGTGTGTGTGTGTGTGTGTGTGAGAGAGAGAATCTGAAAGTGTATGGAAAAGAACCCCTAAAGGGTGCTTTGATTCAAATTGTTAAAGAAAAAGGGAAAATATAGTATTGATGGTGACTGACATAATATTTGCGATCAGTACTGTGCTTTTTACAGCTGTTATAGAGTAGCCTTATAATCATGTCATTATGTATTTTTCAGGTTTACAGGTTGTGAAAATGATGTCATTATACTGAAAAAATGCGTTCAGAATGGCAACACAGTGCAATGGTATGTCCTGCATAATTTTATTGTGGTTTTTCAATATCTCAATTGGATATTATTCCTTGGTTTTAATTACTCAGAATGAGGCATACTGGCATCTTGATTATGACAGGTATCATTGTATTCACTTCATAGAAGAAATGAAGTCTTTTCATTGAGAGTTTTGAAAGGGAGGTCAAGGTTTTAGAGAATATCAAGCACATAAGGGTGGAATTTGTAAAGAAATATCAGAGTGCCATTTTATTGACAAATATTCAAATACAGATACTTTGACATTTTACAGGATGTCAGTGCAGTGAAAACTTGTTCATTCAAAGAAAGAGAGAAACAACAAAAACCTTTTTAGCAAACCCAGAATTGCCTCAATCACAATCTGTGATAGCAGTGAGTATAGGGTTTCCTTCCAGAATATTTAGCTCGTATCGGTTAAATCAAGCTGTGATTGTAGAGGCAAGACAGCATCCAATGCTACCACAGTATAACTTATGGTTGGGGTCACGTGATGCCCCTTATCACCCGGCTGCTGGGTTCTTGCCTCCCACTCCAATAGTTCAGCCACGGGCAGCCCCAAGCAGCCCAAGAAACCAAAAGGAAAAGCAGCCATAGACCATTGAGAATGTGATTGGGGGCGGCCTTGTAGTTGTAGCGACAGCCTGACAGCCAGTGTGCACCTGCTGTGTTACAGCTACATGGGGAAGGGGCTGGTCCATGCTCCACCCCAGACAGTGTGGGAAGCGGTCAAGAACCCTCGAACTCGCTTCACCTATGATGAATCTCTCAAAGTGAGTTTCCTGTATTTTTTGAGTGATTTTGTTACTCTGTAACTGCCTGGCTGTTTGCAGATTTTTTCCCCATTAAAACGTAGTATAATGAGCATTTTGTTTCAATGATTTTCTGTATGAGCACAAGATGAAGATATTCTGAATGTCAATTTTCTGGTTGATTTCCAATATTTGCATTTACCAATGGCATGTTTATTCTTTCTATGATCATTTTGTCATGTTTGCTGTAGATTGTACTCATTTTTACCACACTTGCATTGCTTCCATTTTGTTTTTCATTCCAGAAAATTGATGTCTTACAATCATTAGGTGATGGCATGAAAATAGGTGAGATGTCCAGATTTATGTGAACACTGTGTGTGAACGCTCACATGTGTGTATATGAGTGTGTGTGTGTGTGTAGGTGGGTAATGTGAAATGTGTGCATGTGTGTGCTCGCGCGCGTGTGTGTGCGCATGCATGTGTATACATGTGCATGCTTGCATGCATGCGTGTATGAGTGCAAGTCAGTGAGTGAGGTTTTTTGGTGTGACCATGATTTGGAGCAATAGAACCTTCACAATGCCTAAATAAGAATTAATATCAGGAGCTTTGTGGTCATCTCTTCTTTTTTTTCAAAATTATGTTTTCATTTGGTTAAGCATTTATTTTCATGCCAAATTCATTTAGATCAAAGTAGAGTATTGTTTTAAAATGCAATTGAATATGAGAAAGTTAAAGGGCTAAAGCAGTGCCTGCAGTTTTTATCTGCCAACTCTGTGATTCCTGCCATTTTAAAAAAATGAATTCTTGTAACCAATGGCTTCTGGTCATTCCTCCAACTAAGTTGAATGCTTGACATCTGACATCAGCATACGCCACCCCTTGTTGCCATTCCCATGCCATCCTTCACTGCCAGCTGAAGAGTAAACTCTAACTTCAGTTTTCCTTCTGAAACTCAAAGTTCAGAATTTTGCTGTCATGTGAGTTACAACAGCCAGGCATCTCTGCCCCACACAGTGGACTGGGATCACTGCTCTGAGAGCAGTGAGTTCAAGGAGGAAAATGTGGAGAAGAACGCGCCCCTTCCCTGGCTGTGAAGAGCAACATGGGATTAAGAAAAGGGGCAGAGTGGAGCAGTATGGGGTGTGGAGGCTTTATGGTGTATGCCTGCTGCTTGTTTCAGTCTACCTCTACCATGAGGTCGTGCAGCTGTTGAAGAAAGAGACGTGCGACATCTGCATGCTGCAGTCCCAGAGGACAGAGGGAGAGAAGTACATCCTTGCCTACCAGTCTCTAGACGATGGTCCAAACTGCCCCAAGCAGGACGGCATCATCAGAGCCAAGGTCTGCGCCTAGCCCTCTACTGACTAGGGGCTCTGATTTCCTGCATGATTTTGTACTGAAAGATGTTCATGTGAACTCTCTTCCATTCATCCTCCTTAGATTCTTTCCTTATGAAATGACCCCCCAAAATATATGCATTGTTCATACCTTTTGTTTCTTTCACATGGAAAATCATTAGGCATGTAGATAACAGGTAGGTGCATGCCTAATGATTAAAAGAATATAAATGTATTTTAACAAAAGGTTTTCATCAACAACCTGCACCCTTAGCAAGAAAATGGAGAAAAAAATCAGAGAATGAATGAGAGTTAATCTTCCTTGCTGTTGCATCATAAACTACAGATAAATTTAATGCAGTGCATAGTTTGCAGTTCTGAATCTTTCCAACGAAGGAGCAGCACTATTCATTACTCAGTAATTCATTATTCATTTCTCTCCTTTCTCCTACAGTAGTTATGAAGCAAGGCTGACAAATCTTGCAACTCTCTTTGAACTGAATAGATTCATGGTGATGTCATCAAAGATGCCATGCAGACTTATAAGTTATATAGCGAACAAGATTGTGAATTTTTTTATGGTGAAGAGGAGGAGCTGAACATATTTGAAGAAGACAATGGGCTCCTGATGTTGAGGGAAAACTGCACAGGTTCTGATTTGTCACCAACAGCTGCTCCCCAGTGGGTGGATCATTGAGCCAGCCAAGAAGGAGAGGAAGGTCTACTCCATGGTCACCTACCTCATGCAGGTAGGCCTGGGCCTCTCATGCTCACATGTAATGGAACTCCTTTTCTCTATGGAGACGTGTCAGCCTCAAAGATAATGGGTTCTAATGGCTGTGCCAGATTGCTGTTTAGAGATATGTGTATTTATTCAGAACATATTTCTAAGGCCAGTCCTCAAATCTTTGCTTATTTCAGTGGAGTCTGGATATATGACGGGTGTTTGTCCAGCCGTTTGACCTGACATATAAGCGGACCCGACATATACGTGAAGTTGGGGGTCAGGGTCAAGGGAAGCAACTCCGTCATAACTCAATCACACAATCATGCATGTACAATTATGTATACGTGTATCACTCTCATCATGTGACAAAACAACAACATGAATGACAAAAGACTGAAAATAACAGGTCAATCAGAGACAAAACTAACAGGCCAAGGGCCGACTCAACATCCTCGTTTTTGCCGGTTCGTTTTCGCAACTTATCTGGGATGGCGGCAGCGGTGTCACGAATTTCCACTTCATTTGCTATGATCCTCTCGAGTGTTCTCATCGAAATCCCCATCTCTGCATCAAGTTTTTGTCTTTGTTCTCCGGACTTTATTCTGTCAAGCATTTTCAACTTGTCAGCTACAGAGAGGTTGATCCTTTTCTTTGATGTTGCCAAGTTGGCAGAGTTTGAGCAAGGAATGACTGTCTTACAATTGTGAGAGAGTCTAGCCTTTGAACACTTCTCTCACCCTCTCGCGGCGTTGCTGCACTCACTGTGGCCGGTAGATTAGTTGTCAAAGTTGTCACTTGGTCTCAGCTGACCCGCCATATAAGCGTGCTTGCCGTCACCAGACCCGACATATAGCTTCCTGAGTTTTTAGTCATACAAAGAAGGGACGGATTCCGTCCAAGGGGGTCTCCTGACATATAAGCGGACTCCGACATATGTGCATGCCAACATATAGATGGACTCTACTGTACCAAAAGAACTGGCAAATAATCTGAGAGTTTTTTTAATACTCTTCTGCAATGATATGACTTTGTTTGCTTGCTTGCTTGTAATTTTTTTCATGGATAGCTGATGAATATGTGCATTTGAAGACTATCTTGCCTCCCATCATTTTATATATCACAAACATGTCTAAATATGAAACACTAGCCTGTACAATACATGGAATTTCTAACATCGAAGCACATCAAAATCAAGACATTGTATTTTTACTTGAAACAATACAATACATCATTGTGCATTGTGATGCAATGGAATTTCATTTGGCCTGACACAGTGCAGTGCCATCTCATGGATATCAGTGCTGCAGCATGCTATGCCGTCCTATGGATATCAGTGCTGCAGCATGCTATGCCGTCCTATGGATATCAGTGCTGCAGCATGCTATGCCGTCCTATGGATATCAGTGCTGCAGCATGCTATGCCATCCTATGGATATCAGTGCTGCCTCATGCTATGCCGTCCTATGGATATCAGTGCTGCAGCATGCTATGCCGTCCTATGGATATCAGTGCTGCCTCATGCTATGGGCACGTCCTATGGATATCAGTGCTGCAGCATGCTATGCCGTCTCATGGATATCAGTGCTGCAGCATGCTATGCCGTCCTATGGATATCAGTGCTGCAGCATGCTATGCCGTCCTATGGATATCAGTGCTGCAGCATGCTATGCCGTCCTATGGATATCAGTGCTGCCTCATGCTATGCCGTCCTATGCATATCAGTGCTGCAGCATGCTATGCCGTCCTATGGATATCAGTGCTGCAGCATGCTATGCCGTCCTATGGATATCAGTGCTGCAGCATGCTATGCCGTCCCATGGATATCAGTGCTGCAGCATGCTATGCCGTCCTATGGATATCAGTGCTGCAGCATGCTATGCCGTCCTATGGATATCAGTGCTGCAGCATGCTATGCCGTCCAATGGATATCAGAGCTGCAGCATGCTATGCCGTCCCATGGATATCAGAGCTGCAGCATGCTATGCCGTCCCATGGATATCAGTGTTGCAGCATGCTATGCCGTCCCATGGATATCAGTGCTGCAGCATGCTATGCCATCCTATGGATATCAGTGCTGCAGCATGCTATGCCATCCCATGGATATCAGTGCTGCAGCATGCTATGTCATCCTATGGATATCAGTGCTGCAGCATGCTATGCCATCCTATGGATATCAGTGCTGCAGCATGCTATGCCATCCTATGGGAAACCTTTTCAGTCTGTAGGATACAATTGAGCATGCTGCCTCATGCCATGCGACCCGTTTCCTGGTACAGCTGGGATGCTGGCCCTTGTGCTCAGAAAGCTTATCAAAGAGCAGCAGCTTACAGCTAAGGCTGAATCCATGTGGATTTGGTGCCAGACCCAGTGCCCATGTGGGTCATATGTCAGCCTCTCACATCCATATACCCTCACCCCACCCCCCACCTTGGTGGCACGTGCTACTTGGGGCTGCCCATGTCCTAGCTACTGGAGTAGGCCCTGAAAACTCCACAGACGTGGGTTCCAGCTAAGGAGAGGGGTAATCGTGTTGCATCTGCCTAATGCGATTTGTCATCCCAAGGGGAGATTTTTTCCCTGTATGACTGTCCATGTTCATGAATAAACTTTGGTGTTTACAGATGGACTTTGGCCCTGCCAAGCCCAACTCCGAGCAGCCTCCCTTTGAGCAGATGGCCTCCAAGCAGCCCATCAGCATCTCCTTCCTGCAGCAGTATCTCAAGCCCGCTGTGCTTCTGGCCAGACAGAAGAGCTCCCCAGCTGCCCGCATTCCATGAGCCTTGTCCACTCTCTGTCCATTGGAGGGTCTTTTCATCATGAACAATTGAGGTTTGACCTACTCTGAGAGACATTTGTCTTGATCTTGTGGGTGTTCTGAATTTTGATTAAGATTGTTATGTCTTTTCCTCTTGGAAACTTTGATGCCAATTCAAGGCAGAAATATGATGGCTCTGTGAGATTTGTTGATTGTTGAAGTGATGATGGTTGTTACACTGTGAGGTATGATAGTGAAGTGCTAGAAGTGTTGGTTATTAACTGTGAAATGCAACATCTTCTTGACAAGATGATGGTCAGTACCCTGTAAATATGAAACTTTAGGCTTGTTCAGGAGTACAAAGCGCTGCATGAGCGTTTCATGTTGGCAATTAAGCACTCTTTGCATCTCATGAACGTCTACAAATTTAGTGAAGCTCTTCACTTTTTAAAGGGAGGTAAATCCTCTGCACCACATGTTGTGTTGCTAGATGCTAAAGAAAGTGTTTTCTTTGCCACAGACATCGTTTATGCACGTTTAAATGTATTCTGCATGAATAAAGTCCACTATTGTGTCATCCTTACCTGCCATTACTCGCGCATTCAGAGCGCTTGGGGGCAAATAAAGCCTGTTTCAGTTCCAAAAATGGTGTTTCTGAGGGTTATTTTACGCATCGACAGGCAGTGCGGGATCGAAGACGCCATTTTGAAATTCGTGTGAATCACCTCGGATGCGCGCTTCTCTGTGCTACATGGCGCTGCCCAACGCTGAGTGAAGCATGCCCCAAAATTGCCATTCAGGAGTGAAGCGTGTGGAGAGCTTCGCAGCGCTGTGCCTCCTGAACAAGCCTTTTGATTATAACATGGTGGTCATTTTTCTGTGACATACAATTCAGGGCAGAAATATGCAGGCTATGTGAATTTTTTTGTGTTAAAGTGATGACGGTCAGTACACTCTGAAGTATGATGCTTCAGTGTCAAAGCGTTGGTTATTAAAATGTGAGATGCAGTATATCCTTGAGAAGATGATGGTCAGTACACTGTGAATGTGAAATTTGATAACATGGTGGTCATTATGTTGTGAGACACTGTACGGTGATGACACGATGTTGGTCACTGAATCAGGAAAGTCGTTGACTGTTAAATTTGTGTAATTTGCAATATTAAATCATGATGCAAGGTCAAGTGCATTTGTTGGAGGAAAAAAACTTATGGTTGCTTTTCCTGGTTGTTGTGATAGAAGTAGTGTGCCTTCAAATGGAAATTAGTTTTGTTACGTTTTTCTTCTATGATTTATGTTTGTTTTCAAATTAATGGCTTAAAAACAGTTAATTTGATTGAGGTGTTGTCTAATGGATTTCAAGCTTTGAATAGTGGAGACATGTGCTGATGGAACTTTCTGCAGTTCTGACTGTTGTTTTGCTCTTCCAGTGCATCCTAATTTGTGCCCCTCCCCACTCAGATCCCGTTCCTTCTCTTCCCCTCCCATTCCCCTAAATACCCGTCACCCCACCTCCCCAACCCCACCCCTTCATCCTTTTTTAATGTTATTGCCCTCTTGTTTTACCAGGAAAGTTTTAGAATTTGATGCTTGTGAGGCCAGTTGACGAACAGGAGTGTATAACTTTTTTGCTTGTTCAACCTCTGGATGGACTGGAATTGATTGACATGTGATTTCCAAGAACTTTGTCATGAAGGACAGGTAGGCATTCACAAGAGCTGCTTTTGGTAGATTTGACTTTTTTGTTTCTTTTTTCCTGTTGTACTTCATACATTCAAGCAACTACTGCCTGCTGAACATGTCTATTCACTTATTTGTCATAAATCATGTTCCTGCAGACAGGATGCTGAGAATTTTGTCACTGGAGGTGCTTTGAGGACAGGCGTAAGGGTAAATGCTCACATGCAAAATGTCCTCGATGGGAGAGGCAATGTCAAGTTTACCAATAGAAATGGCAGATGGAGAGCAGCAGCAGTGCTTGGCCCCTTGAGGCAGGAAGAGCTGGGACCACAGGGCTCCAGGGGACCTGGCAGAAGTGTCCACTTGCAAGAGCTTGTGGGGAAGGGCTGCTCAATAGGACCTCCCGTGCTGCTTTTCATCATGATGCAATTCAAGGAAAAACATGACCTTTCTTTGCATCCATGCCAGCCAGCACCATTGAGTAACTCGACTGCTTTGAGATGTCTAACAAGACATTTTTCTTGCTCTGGCCAGTGGGTCATCAGTTCTCAATTTGGAGTGGGGGGGGGGGGGGGGGGGGGGGGGGGGGGGGGGGGTAAAAAAATGTTTGTTGACAAGTCATTTTGAACTTGGCATGAAGAAAAGCCAAGATTAAAGCCATCCCCAGACTTGTGATTGCATTGGGTCTGGACCTTGTTGGAATTGTTCATTGATTATTGATGTTATTGTACACTTTATATGTGATTTGTTATTGATCTGTATGATTCCATCTTGCATACCAAGCTGCCACTCATGACATCCTTGCATTTTGGTCAGGATATTCCCTCCATCCCACCACCCCTCGTCTGAAATCCACTCATGTCTTCCGACTCCATCATCGCCATGCATCCTTGCTTGCCTGTCATCGCCATGCATCCTTGCTTGCCTGTCATCGCCATGCATCCTTGCTTGCCTGTCATCGCCATGCATCCTTGCTTGCCTGTCATCGCCATGCATCCTTGCTTGCCTGTCATCGCCATGCATCCTTGCTTGCCTGTCATCGCCATGCATCCTTGCTTGCCTGCCATTGCCATGCACCCCTGCTTGCCTGCCATGGGGCAGAGGTCTGTGATGCCACTCCAGTGCTTGGAGGACTGGGTTGATTCTCAAATGCTTTTTGGGGAATCCAGTCATCCTGGTGACTATTTTTCTACAATATGCATTGGTATTATCCTTGTCCTACCCAACATTGCTTATATTCTGTATTTAAAATTGTTTTAACAAGTCTGAGGCCAGTCTGTAGAAAAGGTATCTTTCAAGAGTTATACATATTTGCAAGGCCCAGTAATTAATAAGATGTCTCATCTAGTCATGTGGCTTATCTGCACTAGAATCCTCAAGATATTGTTTTGCCCGATCACATCAATGCTCATGTGTTCACTAGGTGGAATATACTCTACAGTGCCTTACAGCATGGTGTAATGGTAAATTTCTCCATTTTCTCTTTGGTGTAGGCATGGTGCTATAGAGTCAATGCAATAGTTGTGCTGCTTCCGTGAGATTGAATGGTCCCCGGTCTTTGTTTTTACTAGCCTTTCTTTCATTGCATTAGCACTCGTACATCTTTCAATGGTAAATCTGGTGTTCACTAATTATTTTATTGGCTGATGGATACTATATTGGTCATTGCTGCTTCAAATTAGCACTGGTTTTGGATTCCTGTCCACAAGTGATTTTCACATTTGCTCGTCATTGGGTTATGACATAAATTGCTTGCTAATGCTGTATCGTTGGCTTGCCAAATTTTTAATCTTCAGTACTTGTACTTTTTCAATTGTGTGCTGATCTCTTATTTTATTTTGATTTCTTGTTTAGTATAATTTTATACGTGAATGAATTCTGCAACAGTTCTTCCTTAAGATGCACTTACTCTAGGTGCAGTAGTGGTGCAATAGCTCATTGGGAAAGGAGATACAAAATGCTGAAAGAAGGGCAACTCAGAAGCAAGGGTGAAGTATTCAGAGACAAGTGGGTGACGCAAGCCCAAGTGTTGACAGGCTGCCAGTCTGTGGGGACTTCCAGCCTCCAGTGTACTACTTGCTCTCCTCTTCATCCAAGTTTCACCGCTGAAGGCTCTCGGACTCGTCTCTTGCGAGGTGCACAATCTGTAGCAAACTTTACCCTCCAAGTCCCTAAGATTGTGTGCTGTAGTTCTCTTGTTGAACTTGTGTGTTTTGTTGTTTTGCAATAAATTACTTGTGAAATTTTTGCAACTTGATTGGGTTGCCTTGTGCTCATATGAAAATCTTTCAACAGATGCAATTGGTTGTATTGCCTTTGGATGCTAAAAATGTATTGGTTTTGTACCAATTTTTATATGCAATGTATTGAAAAGAAAGACTGTTCATTCTACTAAATAAATTCACTTTGCACTGAAAAGACTTAACCAACACCTTTGTTTTTATTTTCATGGAGTTCCCCATGCACATGAAACTCCTTCCATTCCTCAGAGGACAGTTGAGTCGGGGGATTAGCCAAGTACTCCAGAATTATTTCAAGATTTAGAAAAATTGGAATCCCTTCAACTAATGGGCCAAATAAGTGGACTCGTCTGAGGAAAGGGGTGTGGACCCCACTCCACTGGTGGGCTACAGCATGATTGGCTGCATTTTTACATAGGCATTTATGCTTGAAACAGCCGCATCACCTCGACCACTGCTGCAAATACGATATTCATCGTAACCCATTTCAGCTGACAGCACATTGTGTACACCAGTTTGTCAATAATTCATACTTTATTGTCATTCTGTAGGCGGAATAACTGTCCAAGATTGCATATGTGAGCTAGTGAGCATGTAATACTTTAGTTGTCATTCTGTTGGGGAGTCGCTGCGAATTAACCGACAAACATCACACCTTTTTCCTCGGAAGAGTCCACTAGTGTGGCTAATTAGTGTAAGGGATTTCAAAGAATTACCCATTTAACTACCAATGTTTGCATGTATTCTTGGTGTGGCAGCTTGTCAGAAAAGTCTCTCATGAATAAACCATTCTAAGCAAAATTCATTCTTATATTACTTTAAAATTCATTTACAGCCAAACAATGTGCCCATCCCCAAGATGTTCTGACCTTCCAAGCGAAAATAGGAAAATAAGCAGAATACTGACGACTGGACTTTAAAATTGCAATGCTCTATACAGACTTTCCCTGCCCATAGCTGTAATGTCCATGACTAGTCATTGTAACCTAGGTGTTAGCCAACCGCCAGCTGCCCCCCCCCCCCCCTCCCCACGTCCTTCCTTGGCACTTCATGCTGTGTAGTGTGATGACCTTTCCAGAGCTCCTGACAATATATATGTAAAGGCTGTTGGCAAGCAATTTGAACAATGTGCAGTTTATTTGTTAGCAAACACTGCTGCATTGGGTTTAGTTGCTTGAAAGAGAGTGAGTAGGTAAAATTATGAGAAATTCTTGAGTAGATTTCATTCAAACAACAAACAAGTTGAACCAAGAAAATTTAAATCATCAAAGTATGTTTAACAGGCACAACTTGCAGATAACAAACCAAAATGTCTTTCCACCTTTAATATTTCTCACCGATGCAGCCAAAGAAATATGATAAGCTGTCACATAACCAAACATGCACAAGTTCAGTGTGCACTATCATGGTGGTAATGAAAAATTAGTGAATGAAAGTCTCAACTTGCAAATGGCACTACAATCCATCTATGTTGACCACAGATGAACTGATTCAAAGAGAACCTGGACAGGTCCCTCAAGTCTTCACTTGTCAGCAGAGCCTCAAAAATAGCACTCACACCATGTGTACACACACATTGCTATGGCAACATTTTAGTGGCCTTTAATCCAGTAAAATTATTGGTACAAAAAACACCTGGATTTTATGCACCTGGTGTGAGACTGCCAATATCCAGTCTCATCTGTCACTGCACATCACTCCATCCCATTCTGCCTTCTTGTCCCATGCTGTCACCGTGTCCCATGCTGTCACCGTGTCCCATGCTGTCACCGAGTTCCATGATGTCATTGTGTTCCATGCTGTCACTGTGTCCCATGCTGTCACCGTGTCCCATGCTGTCACCGTGTCCCATGCTGGCACTGTGTCCCATGCTGGCACTGTGTCCCATGCTGTCACCAAGTCCAATGCTGGCACTGTGTCCCATGCTGTCACCAAGTCCAATGCTGGCACTGTGTCCCATGCTGTCACCAAGTCCAATGCTGTCACTGTGTACCATGCTGTCACCGTGTCCCATGCTGTCACTGTGTATTATGTTGTCCCTGTCCCATTCTGTTGTTGACCCCCATGCTGTCACTGTCCCATACCATTACTGTGTCCCATGCTGTTGCTGTGTCCCATGCTGTCACCATGTCCAATGCTGTCACCATGTCCAATGCTGTCACTGTGTCCCATGCTGTCACTGTGTCCCATGCTGTCACCATGTCCAATGCTGTCACTGTATCCCATGCTGTCACTGTGTATCATGTCATCTCTGTCCCATTCTGTTGTTGACTCCAATGCTGTCACTGTGTCCCATGCTGTTCCCATGTCCCAGGCTGTAACTGTATCCCATTTTGTAGCTATGTCTCACACTGTCACTATTATTGTATTATCACTGTGTCCCATACTGTGTCCGTACTATCACTGTCACTGTGTCCCATGTTCAGTCTGCTGCTCACTGCTGCTCTGTTTAGCATGGCTGCATTGCATTGTTAATTGTGGCTCTGAGGGTCAGGCCACCGTGGTGAAGGTGAGAAGGTAGCCGCCTGTGCCACTCATGCTGTTTATGGGGTGTGTTCTGTCTGGCAGCACCTGCAATTGAAGCAAACCCTTTAACTATGGTAAAACTGACTGATAGATTCAGTTCAAATAACGAAAAAATAATCCAAAAAGTGATAGAAAGTAAATTGTGAATTCCATAACTTTATTACAATGAGACACTTTGGTCAAAGACCATCTCATTTTACCACCATTCCCTTTTGGTTCTCCCACCCAAACCACTCCAATTTTCCATTCAATTAAAAATTGCAATTCTTGGTAAGCTCAGCAAAGCCTCTTTTTACTAGGTTGGCAATTCAAGCAAAGCAACATCATATACACCAAAATATACCTTGCTCAAAGAAAGTATCACTTATTGGTACAATACTTAATTTTAGTCCACTAGCATCTATTGTGATCTTTCCTGCCCAACAGACAGGCTCATGTGCTTTAAATAAAATTTGCCTTTATTTGGAAAAGTGTCTTGGGCTGCCACATGTATTTTACATCTGCATCCATTCACCCTTCCTACAAATGCACCACACTGGCTTTCCACAATAAATTCCATTTTCATTTTGTGTACACCTGTGCAAGTGTATGGTAATGTAAAACTCATCCAGAAGTGCTCTCATTTCAATGTGTGAGTACCTGATCAATGACAATGACACTTTACCTGGTAGTATCGGAGCCAAGTTTCTGAGAGTTTGAACTTGATAGCAAGGCCTCTCTCCCTCACTGCCTGCCAGCAGTCCATCAGGGGCTGAAGGAGAAGCACAAAAGACCAGGTGGCAGCTGCCTCTCTGGCACAACAACAATGAGATAAGATCCCACAACCGTACTGCTCTATACTGAGAAAGTGATGCCTTACGGAGTACAAAACACAGCTATAAAGCTACCTTGAAAAGTGTCCTATGTATGCAAAATGGCCAGTTCTTTCCTTTACAAACCAAGCAGACTGTTTCCTACACCTCTTTACCAAAGGTATTTTTTATAAAAACCTAAATGCCAACAACAGTAAGACTCTGAGCCTCAGAGCAAGGGTACCTTCCAGACCAACACCAAAGAGAACATTATCAATGCAAACCTAAATAATCCTTCAAACATTTAGTATGATAGATCACATTCAAGGAATCAAATATTTCACAATTTAAAGTTACAAAATATCAGGAATTAATTTTTCTGATCTATATTTAGCCCTGCAACGACTCAAATTTTAACACCAAGAGTCGAAATTTGACCAACTACATCAAATATTTCTTTCCTTCACAACTGGTTGGTCTTTCCACCCAACTGCTCATATTCTTAGGCTATTCTCAGTCCATTCTTAGACTAGATAAACTACACATCATTTTTGTATGGCCTAAATTATCGAATGCTACCCTAAAATTCAAACACTTGAAAACAACTCTCAGAGAAATGCGTTGACCTGATTTCTGCACCTCATCTGTCCTTCACTGATTAAATAGTACATCTCCAATTGTTACTTCCACATACTCCAATGATCAATGAATGCTTCTGACAACTACATAAAATACTGCTACTTGTGTAGTACGAATAATAAAACCTCAGCATGACCAAGTGACCACTGAGACATCAGGATATGGTCAGCTTACCTCCTTGTGCTGGCTGAAGACAACTACAGGTCTGGATGGCGCCACACCCTTGATGAGTTCCAGAACAATCGGGGTGGGGTGGAACTTGCACACCACTATCAGACTGGAAGGCAAGGAATCTAGGTTTATCTCAAGAGTTCAACCTTCCTATTTTCCTTTAAAGAAATTTTTTTAAGACATATAGAAAAAAGATATGTGTGAGCATATGTGTGTGGATGTGTGTGTGTGTGTGTGTGCGTGTGTGTGTGCGTGTGTGTGTGTGTGTGTGCATGTGCATGTGTATGCATGCATGCGTGCATATGTGCATGCGCTTGTTCATCCTAAATGTGTGGTGGGAGCCATGGCTATTTTTCAGACAACCATACTATTGATAGTGGGCATTGTTTAGAACAAGAAACCTTATCAAGCATAACAATTTTTGTAATGCCCATGGCAGCACTTACCTATCAAACCTGTGAGACTGGTAACGTTGCTTCACTTCCTCCAGCTGCAGAGCCCTGCGTTCCCGACCGGCTTCCCTGCTCTCCTGCAATCCGGTGAAACAGTGCACGGAATACTCCACATGGAACTGCATGCATACTTGGGGATCTTGTCAACACATAAAGTTGTCTTAAACAGAGCCAAAGCACTACGAAATGGGGGGATCGTCTCACTTCTTAAGAGGTTTTTGCCGTTTCCAACATGTAAATTTGCACCTTTTTTTAAACATTCTGACCAATACTGAACAGGTATATCATATAGAATTAGAAAGCTTTTTTTTAATCTTCAGCAGTTATGAATTTGCAATAAATATTTTGTGATTTCCACCTCTTTTCCTTGAACACTGCTATTTAAATCTGGATCCAAATGCAACCAAGAACTTCATTTGAGCAGTATAAAACCAAATTCTGTAACCCTTTATGGATCTAAATAGGCAGATTTGTCCCATTCTGTTAACGTATATATATTGTGCTGTCCTCTGGTGCTTACAAGGTTAAAAGTTGAGCCCTCCTCTCTGTCCATCTAACATTTTGTTTTGGAAGCAAATAACTGCAGTTGTTTTCATCTTTCAATGATCCTCAGGACTCACATGTTCAATCCTTGTTACAGCACCTCTCCCACATTAAAATAATGCACACATCACTAAATGACAGAGCAGGAAATAGCAATTATATGCCCTTTCATTACAGAAATGTCATAAGCAAGGTTTGTACTTTTTGATATTTTCCAAATCACATGAGACTAGGGTTGACTGGCATGTCTTTTTTTAACAACTTCACATATTCAACACTTGTTCTTCAATAACTGAGCAGTAAGGATACATCTACAATTACTGCCAGTAAAAACAAAAAGTCGGAAATCATTCATGAACAACACTCATGTTAATATTCAGCATTCTTAAATGATCATTAGGTGCCAAAAGTGTTACAAAGGGAGCCTTTAGGCACAACCCTGTAGCATTCTTTTCTTACCCAGTACTCTGCAGTGTGCTTCCGCTTCTGTTGCTGTCCTGACCTTCCTGTTGCACTTGCCTTCTTTTCATCTGTTGCTGTGCTAGGGGCCCCACTATGGGTACCGCTAGAGCCATTGCCTGTGGTTCCTGTCCTATCCAACGCCTCTGCATCCACTTCCATGTCTGCTGCCTTTGCCTCGCTCTCTGCCCGTGCAGCATCTTCTTGGGCCGGAGGTACATTTCCCTCTGCCTCTGTCTGGGTGCCAGCAGGAATCTCTGCAGATCTTGGTCTGTTTTCAGAGTCAGCATCTCCCAGGGAGCTCACTTTGCTCAATGGCACCTCTAGCAGTCTGTCCAAGAATTCCTTGGGGAAGTCCATGTACTCCACTGCCTGCCTGCAAAGCAATACAGAATGAAAGTCTGCAGAAACAAGAGCAAAGCCATAAAATCATTTTCATTGAACCAAATAAACCAAGTCCTACATACACTTTGCTTTATTTTCTTTCTCCAAAATGTACATTGGCCATCTTTAGAAATAAATAATAAAGGTAAAGGTAATATTAACTTAAGGACTTGTTGAAACAAATCTACTTGGGGCAAAACAATTAACACTTGTGTTACAAGTTATATAAATTATGTATCAATTAATCATACAAATAATAACATGTGTTATCATGTCAAAACTTGATGGCAAATTCTATCAAATTAATCAATAGAGTACAATGCTAATCAGGTTCAGAGACAATGTCTGGCTCACCTGCTAGGAGAATCACCAGCATGAAAATGTATTACAGTTCCATGACCTACAAAGTAAAAATACAAAATCCTGTATTATCTCATAAATTTACAACGCATAGCATCATATGCTCCTGTGCACAGAACAGTCATTGACGATGCATAGCATCATATGCTCCTGTGCACAGAACAGTCATTGACAATGCATAGCATCATAATATATGCTCCTGTGCACAGAACAGTCATTGACAATGCGTAGCATCATATACTATGTGTACAGAACAGTCATTGGCAATGCATAGCATCATATGCTCATGTGCACAGAACAGTCATTGACAATGTGTAGCATCATATGCTCCTGTGCACAGAACAGTCATTGACAATGCATAGCACCATATACTATGTGTACAGAACAGTCATTGGCAATGCATAGCATCATATGCTCCTGTGCACAGAACAGTCATTGACAATGCGTAGCATCATATGCTCCTGTGCACAGAACATTCATTGACAATGCATAGGTTCATATGATGCTTCACATATGCATAATTTTCCTAATTGTAGGGGTAGATCAATTTCAGAGAACTAATATTAATTTTATAGCTTTAATGCTTTTTTCCAATATGTTTTTTTCAAAATACATATATTTTCCTGTGCTTCCAGGGATAAGATGCACTAAACATTCTGCATCTTGAATGAGTTAAAACCAAGGTCAACATGCCCAGATTACATAGAGGGTATCATCAAAATCAGTGATTGTCAACTGTTGCTCATTCATTACTTTACAGTCAGAGCTAGCTTGTACATTTCATCTGCCTCACACTTGCAACTACAGTTAGTGAGTTACCATCATTTCAGACTTTTATACCTTAATTAAGGACCAAACCCATTCCAAAACATCAGCACAATAATACATTAGCATGCTGCACACACACACACACACACACACACACACACACACACACACACACACACACATGCCACACACACACACACACACACACAAATGCACATAAAACATTAAACAGATTCCATCAAAGCCTTACTACATAACACACACACACACACACACACACACACACACACACACACACACACACACACACACACACACACACACACACACATGCCACACACACACACAAATGCACACAAAACATTAAACAGATTCCATCAAAGCCTTACTACATAACACACACACACACACACACACACACACACACACACACACACACACACACACACACACTCACACACACACACACACACACACACACACACAGACACACACATGCCACACACACACACACACACACACACACACACACACACATGCCACACACACACACACACACACACACACACCTCCCAGTCTCTCCAAGATGCCAGCCAGGACAAGCCCCTGACAGGTATCCACTACAGCCACTGTGGTGCCTGCCATGGCGTTGCTGTAGGAAAGGATCTGGGCAAGGCTGTCCACACGGAGATTGCTGTCAACACACAATTGTTTTCAGTCACGATGCCCAGACAGATCAAATGACTCATAAATATCACAACATCTAAATATGATTGCAAATTTCACATCTTTGTTATGAGTACCTCAAATCTTAGACATGTAATCCATCAACATCCATACCATGCAGTATTGCTGAATTAAAATTCTATCCAAGCAGATCTGTTAAAGCTATCATGGTAAAGCACTAATAATATACTCAAAAGGCATACATACTTTCAAAATTGATTAAACAGACACCATATTGCAATTTGTAACAGAGAGACAATCACATAACTAGGAACTTTATTTTAATCCATATGTACACATGACAATTTGCTGTGCAATCATATTTTTTTAATTATATACATTTCTTACAAGAAAGAAACATTTCATTTACTCAAAACATTTAACTTTTGCTTGATTGATTCTAGAATCAAAGTTTATGAAAGCTTACCAGATTTTGTTGGAATTCTTGGCATGGTACATGTCAATAAGCAGTCTAGGGGAAGGCCGCAGTGCAGTGAACACCATGAGATATCTGATTAAAAAGAGCAGTCAAGAGTCATGTTATTCAAGCCATATTTTGTTCTAAGCAAGATTCATCTTAAATGAACTTAAATAACATTTCCGGACAACAATTCACACCACCATATGGCTAACAATACAATCACAATGAGTAATAATATGAACATCAATTTTTTTATTAGATCCGTCGTTACTCCAAAGCATATCAATATTAGGAAAGATTATATACTCACTTTCTTTTCTTTTTCTTGATGTACTTTTCTTGTGAAAATTTTGTTTTTGTTTTGAACGTTTCACTGTTTTCAACCAGCTGTTCAATGATTGCCTGCAAAAGATAACCACAAAATGTGTAACCGCAACCACTGTCAGTGTTACTTTAGGTATGTGCAATACAATGCTGATTAATTGGATTATCATTTGAGTCAATTGTATAATTTGAGAGAGAGAGAGAGAGAGAGAGAGAGAGAGAGAGAGAGAGAGAGAGAGAGAGAGAGAGAGAGAGAGAGAGAGAGAGGGAGAGAGGAGGAGGGCGAGGGAGGGAGGGAGGGAGGGAGGGAGGGAGGGAGGGAGGGAGGGAGGGAGGGAGGGAGGGAAGGAGGGAGGGAGGGAGGGAGGAGGGGGAGGGGAGGAGAGGAGGGGGAGGGGAGAGAGAGAGAGAGAGAGAGAGAGAGAGAGAGAGAGAGAGAGAGAGAGAGAGGAGAGAGAGAGAGAGAGAGAGAGAGAGAGAGAGAGAGAGAGAGAGAGAGAGAGAGAGAGAGAGAGAGAGAGAGAGAGAGAGAGAGAGAGAGAGAGAGAGAGAGAGAGAGAGAGAGAGAGAGAGAGAGAGAGAGAGAGAGAGAGAGAGAGAGAGAGAGAAGAGAGAGAGAGAGAGACAGAGAGACAGAGAGAGAGAGAGACAGAGAGACAGAGAGACAGAGAGACAGAGAGAGAGAGAGAGAGAGAGAGAGAGAGAGAGAGAGAGAGAGAGAGAGAGAGAGAGAGAGAGAGAGAGAGAGATTAATTTTTTTAATTTTTTTTTGGGGGGATGCAAAGGACAGAGACAAGTGGAGGCTGACTGCAAATCACTTTTATCAGCTTTAACTTACTTTAAAGAAGAGCACCTGCCACCTCTTCCTTTTGATGGAGAGAAGGTTCCACAGAAAAGCTTGACACAAGGCAGAGAGACTGTGTCAATATGCAGACACTGCAAGGGATACTGCCACTCCTGTCCAGGACTGTCCAGCCACATAAGACCCTATTTCAGAGCCCAGACACTCAAGGAACTCATGAGGCCTACTATCAAAGCTTCTCTGTTTTGACAATAAGCAACCTCAAAGTGCTTGTCAAGCAGAAGGTCTGAAGTTTTCAACAAGTAAAATATTCAACCCTTTTCCCCCTGTAACAGTGAGTTATTATTAATGCCATAATGGAGAAAAAAGGTTAACTCACATCTCCAGCCATTCCTGTGTTTTTCATTTCTTTGATCTCTTCTGGCCCAAGTTTCTGGTTTCCCCCGGATCCCACCAGGTTCCTGTTGTCTTGGCCTGCTCCTTGGTCTGAGAAATGCATCATCATAATCTCAATGACAGTCTAATCTCAGTGACAGTCTCTTCTCAGTGACAGTCTAATCTCAGTTTACCTGCCTTTTCAATCACTCCAAGCCTAAATTATTCCCAAGTGTTCATTCACAAGTGTGACATGTAAGAGAGAGAGAGAGAGAGAGAGAGAGAGAGAGAGAGAGAGAGAGAGAGAGACAGACAGACAGACAGACAGACAGACAGACAGACAGACAGACAGACAGACAGACAGACAGACAGACAGACAGACAGACAGGCAGGCAGGCAGGCAGGCAGGCAGGCAGGCAGGCAGGCAGGCAGACCGACAGACCGACAGACCGACAGACCGACCGACCGACCGACAGACCGACAGACAGACAGACAGACAACAAACAGACAGACAGACAGACAGACAGACAGACAGACAGACAGAAAGACAGGCAGACAGACAGACAGAGTGCGTGTGTGTGTGTTT
This sequence comes from Theodoxus fluviatilis, assembly GCA_034096865.1. Classification (NCBI taxonomy): domain Eukaryota; kingdom Metazoa; phylum Mollusca; class Gastropoda; order Cycloneritida; family Neritidae; genus Theodoxus; species Theodoxus fluviatilis. The sequence goes on along the minus strand of JAWQFJ010001049.1, from coordinate 73,289 downwards.
GTGTATGTATTTGTGTGTGTATGTGTGTGTGTGCATGTGTGTATTTGTGTGGATGTACATGTGTGCATGCATGTATGCAGGGGGGGGATTGTATGTGTGTGAAATAGACACAGATCAGATATTTATAACGAAACAGAAAAACAGAAAAAGACTCAATTTGGTGGGTTTTTTAATCACAAAATTACGAATACCATCTATTTTCACTGTGTGCATCCTGACTATCTCTTTTAGTGGAAATGTCTAACAGAGCATGCTTACCTTTTGCATCCATCTGTGTGTCTTCAGAGGGAGAAATCTTGACCAGCTCTCCATTTTTCAGTTCAAATGTGGTTCCAAATGGAAATCCTACTATTCCATCCAGAGTGAACTTTGCTTTTTCAAAAGCGACTTGTCTGGAGAGAAAATAATCATTCACATCACTCCAAACATTGATCACTTTTCAAAGGGTCTGTTCCTAAAGGAAATCACAACTGTGGTTCAGATACATAGCTCCTGCATCACAATCATCATCATGGCATTATTCATTTGGCAGTTAACATGCATATATTCATCCAAATTTCAGTACTTGCAATTTCCAACATAACAATCTCCAGTATAATGCTAACAACACCAAAATGGAGCAATATAGAAATTAAAGAAGCCACTTGTGAGATTGCAATGCTGACTAAACAATATCAGTCATAGTCGATAACCAACCTCTATCATATATGGCAATAGAAAGGCACATGGACTGATATTTGACAACCCTGTTATTAGGATACACAATTCAAGCTGCATACAGTTGGGTCCCACCACCCAAAAGTGGTTTCCTCTCAGGGCATAAATCTACCAGCCAGAACTGCCTCAGTGTTTTGCTAAAGGAACTACTTTTGCATACTTTTGGTTTATTCAAATCATCTTCTTCAATCTATACACACCCTATTCTTGTTCATTGGACCCTTATTGGATCACATACTGGGTCTGTTACATAAGACAACGAAAGTACGTTGCTATAGTTTCGTTTTCCAAGCTAGTTTATCAGGAAAGAGTTTGCATAGAAAACGAATACGTCTAAATTTTGTAACTGCTTCCTAACAATCATACTTTTCTTCTTCCAATTATGAAACTGTGCTTGCATGATGCCATAAAAATTGATAACGTCTTAGTCATTTTGTGACCCTGTCACTGTAGTTGTGTATTAGTACTATTACTTATTAGTATTACTGGTCTTGGGACTACTGACGAGTCTTCCTAATCCTATGCAGAAGCCATGTGAATAAACGAAAACAGCGTTTTCCGTAATGTACTTCATGAGAATGAGTAATATACTTTATCAAGGTGGCAATACTTTTTTCTGTATGCTGTCGTTTACGCGTTAGTTTCGAAGTGTCATCCAAACAGAGAACAAGAGGAGTTGGCGTATGCTGTGAGTGTGACATTTCTCGTGACCAAAGTTACCTCCCTTTTTAAGAACTTTTTAAGATCATGTCTTGAAAATTGAAGCCTCACCTTTTACTGCGAACAACGAACATCCTGGAGCTGTCATCTCTTCGCAGGAGAATTTGATTCCCCTCTTTAATCATACAAGTCTCCTCCATTTTTGACGAGGAACAACACGACGCAGGTATGTTGCAACTTCGACCGCTTGTTGTCCACAAGCGGAAGTCGACGTTGTGGCGCCCTCTGTAAACAGAAACACGTGTAACTTCCATCCAGACCAAAACCGTTGAACTATCAACGGCTGAAAGAAAATAACTTTTAAAACGCCCTAAGCTCCGTACCGAGCATTCAAGCACGCTGATAAGATACAATATATTTTGTTCGGTTGTATCGTTTCTTGTCCATCTCAATTCGTATATGAAAATGACCCGGAATGAGCTGGTTCGGTAATATCCAACTATCTGTCAAGCTCAAACGTATCTGGAAGAGAAGAAGATTTATTCGAAAGCGCCGTAAGTACTACATTAAACTCCGGTCGAAGAAAACTTACATCAAGGAACAGTCATTTCTTTGCGATATTCAGAAGATCTGCGGTCGTTTTGATTCGTTCGAGGAAGGCCGTCCCTGTTTGTCTCACAGCTGCCTTGAATTTTCCCATTCGAATAAGTCGAACAATTTCGAAGCTGACACTACTCCAAAATCTCTTATCAAGTCGTCAATCTTTACATCTACATCATTGTTTCGCAGAGTTCGAAATCACTGTAGATTCAGGAGTAAAAAGGGGAAGGGAAAGAAGAGCGCAACAGCTACGGGCATTGGTGATCTACGACACACAACGAGTAAGCACTCGAGTCATCCCACGCATTTAGGAAGTCGTACCACTTCATCTAAAGAAGCGAAAGAAAACAGACAAGACTTACTCTCTCTTGACTCGGGAGATCAGAAATATCACAAGTACATCCCAGTGCCCAACAACTACGGCATCTTCTATCCGAAAGGGATTTTAGATACGTACTTCCCGTCTTGCTGGTTGGAAATCCAGACTTGGTACATTCTGTATCAGTCAGAAAAGCTTTCACCTTCGGGAACCCCAAAGTCAGTCAGCTCCAGCAAAAGTGACATCAGCCTTGGCAGCGGCAGAGGTCCAGGGGGTGACATGCCCACCACTCAAAGCAACAATCTGTTTGATGAACGGCGAACCCAGGTGGAGAGTGAGGTGACCACGGAACGAAACTCTGCCCTGGTGGACCACCCTCGCTTCGGAATGTTCTCCAACCTGGAGTACCTGGACTACGTGCGCCAGCTGACCAACTACCAGGGAAGGGTGCGCGTGCAGTTTTTGGTGGGGGCCAGCTGCCACCCTCACCAGTGCCACCTCAAGACCAACATGATTCTCACCTGCCTCCGCAGCTTCTTCCACAATGGTGGGGACCTCGAGGTCATGTGGACCCGCAACTTGATCCGCCAGCTGCCCATACAGAGCCTGAAGCTCGTCTTCGACGCCAAAATCGCCTCCATCCTCGCCATGCAGCTCGCAGAGGTTAAGTCAGAGAATGAATGACTGAACGACTGAATGAACGAATTAATGGATGAAATAAGTTTACGGTCTATCAGCCTTTGTAGGTTATTCAAGACCATTTATAACAAAATCACTAGAACTAGTTAGAATAGGATCAAGTTATCGCGATTTCCTTAGCTATATCAAAGATTATAGGTTACACCTATAATCTTTGGTTATATTCGCCTCTTACGATCACACGTAGGGAGACGTGGTGGGCTAATTCTTATCCCCAACCCACTGGGGGATTATGGATGGATGAATGGTGTTTTACGGCCTTTCAGCCTTTGAAGGCTATGTAAGGCCACTAAGCACGAAAATCACTTGAACAGTATAGAGTAAACGCTAATCTAGTCACGGTGTCCCTAGTCATTCGCCTCTTACGAATCGCGTAGAGAGACGCGGTGGGTCAATTCTTACCCCGAACCCACAGGGGGATACAGGGGGATTAAGTCAGTGAAACTGTGACTGTCGACTGTATGAATGATATTGGTGTTTAACTCATTGACCTTGTGTGTTTTAGCCTTGGCGTGCGCACTCGTGAATTGGCTAAAGTCAGAATGTTTATAAACCATGGGCATGGTATGTGCACCTGCATGACAGCCTGACTGATTCGGTTTCTTTGAATGTTGTAACAGACCATAATGTCAGTTCCTGGTTTGCCACATCACGTCATATACATGTTTGTATCTCCGCCATCCTGCCAAAGTGCCTGTTCTTTTATCAGTCAGTTTCTATGAATCTGTGGCGTCGTCTGTCTGCCTGTTAGCCTGCCTCTTTGCCTGCTTGCCAGCCTCTCTGCATGCCTGTGTATACAGTGTATGCCTGTTGGACGGGCAGGGGGACGCATAGACTGTCTAGCCTGCCTGTACGCACGTTTAGGTAAATGCCTGTCTCACTGCTCTTACCCCATCGACTTTCTGACTGCTTGACTGCATGGCATGCTTCCATAGCTGGTAACTGCCAGTCTGTCTGGCCTGCTATGTTCAGTGTTTCTTCAGCAATATTTTTGCATACTTAATCATGCCAATCTTTTGACGGACAGGCGCGCGCCATCCTATTCGTGTCGAAAGAGGCAGCCATCATGCTACGTCATCCCAGCACTGCCTTCCTGGAGACGCTGGCGCGGGCTGCTGGCATCACGAGAGACCAGATGGTGGTGCTGCCCTATGACCTGGGCCCAGGTCAGAGCGCCGAGCGGATGCAGCTCAGTCTGGCGCACCAGGAGGACGAGGACAGCGAGGAGGAGGCCGAGATAGCCAGCTCCCTCGCACCCTAGCGCCCACAGGCAATACTGGACTCCTGGAGTCGTCTCCACCCAGATGAACGAGTGTCTAGTCTCTCCACAGCATCCTTCCAAAGACACTGTGATGATACAGAGTCTCTGACGTTTCTTCTTCAATAACTGCATACGTGATGCTACTTTCCTAAGATGCATTCCCAGTTTCCCGTTTCCCTCATCTGTCTCTAATTGCAGCACATTGTGATTGGATTGTGTGTTTAAAATAAAACAACATGATTGAAATCTTGCTTTTAAAACGTTTTCTATTTGTTTTTAACAGAAGAAGCGCTTTTTACTGCCCCAGTTAAAGTTCTGCATAAACAACTGTAAGCATGCAAAAACAAATTTGTTATTGACACCCAAGCATGATAAATTATGCCAAGCCTTATGCTGTGTCAGGAAACCAGACATAAATAGTTTTACACAATTCCAAATTGAAACAACATCTTATGGTACATGAGCAAAGCACTGAAGAGGTTTTGCAAAACACTGCAAGAAATGTGTCATCATGAAGATAACCCAATGATCTTCTGCAGGAGGTGCTCTACTCATTTGCAGTGTTGTATATCATGGCCCCTCTACCAACCTCTCCCTGGAGGCAGACCATAGACGTTATTCACGCAGCGGCCATTTTGAAATCGAAAACGAGACTAAGTTCGCAAAGTTTATGGCGTCCAGCGTCTATGGCGAAACCGAAGGCTTCATCATCACATAGACACTGCTGTGTTCCTTATTGCGAGAACGATGATCGATATGACGAGAACTCCAGACTGTCCTTTTTCAAATTCCCCACAGACAAGAAGCAGAAGAAACTATGGATCTGGAAGATTCGGCGTGATCCTGGCAAAAAATTCAAGTAGTAGTAGTAGTAGTAGTATGAGAGGCTTAGATATAGGCCGTGAAGCCTTTTAAACGCCCCATCGTAATGTGTTGCCTTATATAGGGTCATAGTGTAATTTCTTATTTCGACAACGTCACTCATCATAGCTTCTAAATAACGACTTAAAAGTAGGATCCTTGTCCAGTTGGTTTTTGAAACTGTTAGTAGTTGGTGCAGTCTTAAGCCGAAACGGAAGGTTATTCCACAGGTGAGCAACACGATTACTGAAACAATACTTCCTTAGGTTAGTATTACTATGTTGAATAAATACCTTTCCGTCTGCATTTCTCGTACTGGTATAGCTCGGTGACTCAAAAAAGTCGCTCCACTCCACGTCTACGATATTATTATTCAATTTATACGTCTCTATTAGGTCACCGCGAATCCTCCTTCCCCTCAGTGAGTGCAGATTTAAATACTCTAAACGCTCGCTGTAGGACATCTCCCGGCATTCACTCAGCAACTTGGTAGCCCGGCGCTGGACTCTCTCCACAGCCTCTGACTGTCTTTTTAAATGCGGGTACCATATAATGTTACCATATTCAACTCTTGGTCGAACTATAGCCTTGTATAGCTGGATGAAAATGTCCTTGTTTAAATATATAAAGGTTCTTTTGATAACTCCAATCATCTGGTTGGCCTTGTTTATAGAAACTTGAATATGTGGGTCGAATGTCAATTTAGGGTCAAAAGTGACTCCCAAGTCTCTCTCCTCGTTGCATACATTTAGGTTTAAGTCATCTTTTCCCATTTTCATAGTGTAATTAAAACCTGGATTATTTTTCCCAAGGTGCATTACCTTACACTTTTCTACATTAAAATATAGGTTCCATACATCCGACCACCTCTCCAATCGTTTCAAATCACCCTGCACCCGGCTACAATTTCTTGATTTATCATATATCTTCGTGTCGTCGGCAAAAACTTTGCATGATGACTGTATCCCTTCTGGTAAGTCGTTTATGAAGACTAAACAGAACCGGACCCAAAATACTTCCTTGTGGAATTCCGCTTAGTACGTTTGCTAGGGATGAGTTTGCATTGCCAACTCTCACCTTCTGAACTCTTCCTGACAGAAAACTCCTTATCCAATTTAAAATACTACCAGTCACTTCGTAAGCCTGTAACTTACACAGTAATCTTTCGTGGGGAACGGAATCGAAAGCCTTCCGGAAATCAAGATAGATGATATCTACTGGATTCCTTTCATCAAGCATCTTAGTAAGTTCTTCCATTACCTCCATTAATTGAGTTATGCACGATCTCCTACTGCGGAAACCATGTTGGCACTTTGCATACAGGTTATTGTCATGAAGATGTGAGTTTAGTGTGTCTCGAATAATCGACTCTAACACTTTACACACAATACAAGTTAAACTAACAGGTCTGTAATTACCAGGTTCTGACTTGCTGCCTTTTTTTTATATAGTAGTAACCTCTGCAGATCTCCAGTCGCTTGGTACAATACCCGTTTCAATAGACATATTAAATAGTAGACATAATGGGGTAGCTAGTTCTCTAGATAGTTCCTTCAGTACTCTTGGTGGTATCTTATCCGGTCCCTGAGCTTTAGAGGTATCGAGATCGTTTAGTTTTTTACGTACTGCATCTGGCGTTATAACAATATCAGTCACAGTAGCATTCTGAACACAGAGATGTAGTATCTCTGACACAGGTTGGTCACGTGACTTCGGTTCCACATTCCAATGATTCTACCAATCAAAATTCAACATGATCAGAAGAGCATTGAGAGTAAAAAGAGGCGATTCTATTTCACTCCAATTATTTATCCCGATAGATAAACACAAATTTGGTGTTATAATAAAACTAATCTATGAGATTTTCAGGAAATCATTTGAGAACTACTTTTAGCGCGAACGTGTCTATAAGGTTGCAAACTGCCTTGAGCACGTGCGATTGTGTATATACAGTAGTCGCCGCTTATTAAAAACACATTGGGACCGAACAAAAGTGTTTTTAATAAGCGGCATTTTTATTAACCGGCACTTCCCGCTTCACCAAGCCGTTGCGTTTCTTCCACCTGTTAAACCACCCATCTGTAGCTTTGAATTCGGAGCGACCAAGCTGGGAAGCAATCTGTTCCGCCTTCTGACACAGGATTGGGCCGTTTACAGGTGTGTTGCGCGCTTGGATAGAGTCGAACCACTGCTTTAAGCCATCTTCTGTCTCTTTATCCTTCCCGCAGCGCCGACGCTTCCTTTGGCCTTGACTGGAGCCCTCTGCGATATCAGCCCTAAGTTCGTCTTCTTTTTTCAGTGTCTGGCACAGAAATGATGCCGACACACCCAAAATGTCAGCACCCTCCCTCAAACTTTTAGAATTTAGCTCTCGGTAGCGATCAAGCAAGTCCACTTTGTCTTTGGGTGTCATTTCTGTTCTTTTTCTTTTCTTTGGAGCTGAAGTTAAAGCCATTTTCTGATTCACTGCTTATCCAGCGAGACTAGACAGTGTTGAATTGACATCTGACGGTTTGCTGACAAGGGTGTAATCACTGTTCACACAAACGCTGAAGCGTCTTTAGTTGTCATCTAACGGTTTGCTGACAAGAATTCACAACCAGAGATCGACTCTGACCCTCCGAACAGCGAGAAAAAGAACAGAAAGTGTTTTTATTAAACGGCGCCTGTATTTAATAACCGGCGCAATTTTACATATGTTATATAGTGGTAAATCCGGACCGGACCAACTGTATGTAAAAAACGGCTGTTTTTATTAACCGCGTGTTTTATAAGCGGCGACTACTGTAGTAATACACGCGATCTTTGGACCTACTATAAACGCAGCGAAAAGGATTCCTATGGGTCCGGGCTGGTTTCGTGAATCTATGGTTATACTCTCGCAAGTAAATGCTTTCTGGCCGGAACCTGTGGTCTAACTGCCTTCACACTGTTTGACGAGCTCCACACTTCGATCATTCGTGTATCGAAGATTATGGCTTATGCAGACGGGATTGGTTGCCTTACTCGCTCAATGAAGTATAAATATTGCTGTTGTATTCAAAGTCCTTATAATTAGTAGAGTTCACAATATTACACTCTTGTGATTCGAATTTTACCGCATACAAGTTTTACATTCATGGGAAATCGATGTTTAGAAAATGAATTGACGAAAACATGGCTACCAGTATCGAGTGTATCACAACAAGCGGAAGAATACACTCACGATGTGATATGCCATTCAGCGTGGCCGAGACTCTGTGTTCAGAACGGTGGTATGCATGTTATGGAAGAATTAAGGCTATCACGTGACCAACCTGTTGCTGAGACTATATTCACTAGTCTCAGCCACGCTGAATGTCACAGTAGTACCCTTAGAATACTCTCCCTCAGGCAGAAGAGGTACACTGGTTTTGTCTTCCTCCGTGAAAACGCTAGAGAAAAACGTTTTTAGAGTCTCCACTTTTCTTCATCTGATACGGCATACCCACCGTTTCCAGATTTTAAAGCACTTATACCTGTGTTTGACTTTGTCCTTTCCTGCACATATTTCCAGAACTGTTTTGGATTTGCTCTGCTCCCACTAGCGATATCTTTTTCAAAGCTTTTTCTTGCCTTCTTGATTAGTTTTTTTTACACTTATTTCGTTCAAGCTTATAGCTATGATATTCCCTGGCTTGCCTTGATTGTAAATACTTTTTATACAGATTATACTTCTTTTTCACTGACTTTCTCACCTCACTATTCATTCATCTTGGTTTAATATTTCCATGCTTCCCACAACTTTTCTCCGGAATGCATTGTCTCATGCTGTCCACAATCAAGTCGCGGATATAACACCACGAGCTTTCCACATCTAATTCACTTAGGACTGAGAAATCACATTTACTAATCAGTTCCCTCATCTTATCATAATCACCTTTGTTTAAATCATATTTGTATTTAAGTGTCTTCTCAGTTTTTGTTCTGGGGACATGCAAGTCGAATAGAAGCACATCATGATCACTTTTACCAACAGGGTCTAAGTGCTGGATGTCAGATACTAAGTTGTCCTCATTGACCAGGACCAAGTCATCGACTGTAGATCTCTGCCCTTCTCTATGTCTAGTAGGTTGTACGACTTTTTGGATTAATAAAGCATCACGCACACATTCGATAAAGACATTATTGACCTCACCATTCCATTCACCCTCCCAATTTACTATAGGAAAATTAAAGTCTCCGACAATGCATATCTTATCATACTGCAATAGTCTGTCATCTTTTAGTAACTTGTACAAATTTTCTGTATTTTCCAACGATGAGCTCGGGCTGCGATATACACATCCTATGATCACACTCTCTTCATTTGCTCCTTTGTATGTACACCATAAGCTTTCCTCAAAGCCAGAATTTTGGAATTCTTCCCAGACTTTTGCATTCAATGATTTGTCGAAATATAGGGCTATTCCTCTTTTCGGGTCAACATTCATAAATAGATCATAGTTTGGTATTTCATACTCAGCTATATTTACGCTATACAGTTGGTTTTTTGCCCTTATCTCCGTAAGACCAATTATATTAGGTCTGATATCGGTTAGACGTGAGAGAAGTTCATCCTTTTTGTTCAAGAAGGAGTCCACATTAGTGTACAAAAACCTCGAATAGGAACAATCATCAAAAGTATCCAAAGACGATACAGAAGTAGAACCCCCTGACTCAGAATGATATTCAGCATTTGTACAACTATTTACATGAGCTGCGACTTTGTGTCACTGCCTGCCATCCCCATCACCCACTCGGCCTCTCCCCGGTGCAGCAGCCGCTGCCCCCTGGGTGGATGCGTCCGCCTCCCGACTCTCCATAGCCAGTCCACCCTCCCTTCTCCCTGGCCTCTCTGACCTAGTCACGATCCTCATCTCTCTGTAATTGATCATCAAATTTTGCTCCCCTCCCCTCTTCCTCTCCTCAATTTCTTGCCTCATCTTCCTAATCCTCTCTCTCTCTTTCGGGGTGCTGTCATTGTTTATGTACACTCTCTTGTCAAAGGGAACCCCCTTATTCAGCATGCCCACGTTCCTCATAATTGCTCTCTTTGTTGCCTCAGTTTTTACTGTCATTTTGAGCAACCTTGGTTTTGGGTTAGTCCCTATCTTGAAGGCCCCCAGTCTGACGGGCTCATCTATCTCCCCCTCAGGCACCTCTGCAATCTTCCTGACTAGGATCCTCACCCTCTCCCTGTCCTCCTCCCTTCTCCCCTCTGCTGTGCCTTCCTCACTCTCAGGTAGACCTGAAACTATGATGTTCAATTTCCTCTTCTCCTTTTCTTGCCAATCATCCATGTATTCTTCTACCTTTCTTTCGACTGTTGCTGTGATCTTCCTCTCGATTGCTTCCGCGCTGCATGCCTCCATTCGTTCCTCCTGTTCATCCATTCTTCCCTTTAGGGATGCCATGAAAGTGAGAATACTGTCTAGTTTTGCCTCGATACGGCTAGAGGCCTCACTCTTTTCTTGTTCTCTGCACCTCTTACAGAGCCACACCATGAAGTCTCCCCCTTCTCTCAAGCACTTGAACTGTGCCTCACTAAGGTCTGAGCATCTACGGTGACACCACTGCTTGCACCCGTGGCATTCAATTGCCTCTTCATCCTCTTCCGATAACCCATCCTCGCAGTGGATACAAATCCATGGCTGACCACTACCGTGGCCCTTCACCTTGGATGTAGTGCCCAACTTGTCCTTGCTCTTAGCAGACCCGGTGGAACTTTTACGGCTAGACATGATTATTCTGATGTGTCAGGCCCCTCTTCCTACACACAATTCCGAAAATTTACAAGTGAAGCAAAAGACACTTACCTCCTAGTCAGCGTTAGCAGGAATGGTGTAGGTGAGACAAACATGTGCCAAACAAGTTCATGTTTGTGATGTAAAACGTGACCTTCATTACAGTACATGTATTACACTACGAGTGATCTTATCCGATACCAGTTGATGTTTTACCCCTCTGCTAAGATTATAATACAACCTTAGGAATATATGTGTTGGACCTTTTACTGGTGAACGTATTTCATAGCATCAGACAATACTAGCATTGTACACGATGTCAACAGCAGGCAGGTTCGAGGACAACAATGTATTCATAATCTATCTTGGTGCCGCTGAGGTCCGCGCGTCAGCTATAAATAGAAGTGCGCGAAGCTTGGATTTGTAAAATGTATTTCACAAGGCCTAAATCTAAGCTCTTGTTGCCTTGAATTTTTTGCCAGGATCACGCCGAATCTTCCAGATCCATAGTTTCTTCTGCTTCTTGTCTGTGGGGAATTTGAAAAAGGACAGTCTGGAGTTCTCGTCATATCGATCATCGTTCTCGCAATAAGGAACACAGGGGCGGGTTTCAAAATGAGATCTCGGTAGATCTACGCAGATCTCGCCAATTGGGCAGTTTCATTCTTTGCTTGCTCGCGAGCCAATCGTAGACGAGCGTAGATTGAGCGAGGCAGCTTGAGAGGTGCCTAGCTAGTGAGATTCAAGATGGCGGACAGCATGAGCATCGTGTCACTAGGGCTGAAATGGTCGTTATGGGCCACATTTCCGGACACTGTACCTGAGGTACTCTGTCCGATAATTTATGAGCGCTTTAAAGCCACACTCCCTTGATTTGATTTTCGTATTTTGGCTCCAAAGTCATCTTCATCCATGCACAAACCATCCAAGAAAATATGAAACTTATAAATGTTACCGAAGTATTTCAAAATCATTTTTTAATTTATTGGACAGAGTACCTCAGGTACAGTGTCCGGAAATGTGGCCCATAACGACCATTTCAGCGTCACTAGGATCGAGTGACGTTTTTGGACGAGTCTTCGGTTAACTTTAACTTTCTTGGTTTACGGTAAGGTTTGAGGTTATTGTGTAAATTGAACATTTCTATTACCACTACCTATGCCCTGATAAGTGACTCCTGAGCCTAGTGCAGTCAAAGACCCTATGTACACTACCGCGCACTAGCGATTTTCCTTTACGCAAAGGGAGGTCAGAATGTAGAGTTACGTCTCTTTGCGAGAGAATTTTCAATTCGAACTTAATGCAGGATTTCTCACCGTCAACCACACATCGTGCACACAATAAAGAAAAAAATCGTAATCTACTTCAATTGTCCAGCTGAGATTGCAGCGAGGTGACAAATTAAGGCACACATGAGTCAGCGGAGAACGAATTATCGAATATTTTCAGTGTCGAAGCGTCACAAAACATAAACCTTAAGGCTTGTTCAGAAGAACTCCGCGCTGCATGAGCGCTTAATGTTGGCAATTGAGCGCTTCATTGCTCACCTGAACGCCCCAGATTTTGTGCAGCGCTTCACTTGTTAAAGGGGAGGTAAATCTTCTGCGCCCCATGTTGTGTTGATAGACGCGAAGAAAATATTTTCTTTGCCACAGACATCGTTTATGCACGTTTACATGTATTCTGCATGAATAAAGTTCACTACGGTGTCATCCTTACTTGCCATTCTTCGCGCATACAGGGCGCTTGGGGCAAATAAAGCCCGTTCCAGTCCCAAAATGATGTTTCTGAGGGTTATTGTTACTGTACGCGTCGACGGCCAGTGCGGGATCGAAGACGCCATTTTGTTTTGCTGCGAAATCCTAAGGGGAGTTCAGAAGGCGCAGTGCTTCATTGCGCTTACTCAGCGCTTAATGTGATTCACTCCTGAACGGCAATTTGGGGCGCGATTCACTCAGCGCTCACTCAGCGCAACGCAGCGCTATGAATCACCAATCCGACGTGCAGCAGTAGGATTTCGCAGCAAAACAAAATGGCGTCTTCGATCCCGCACTGGCCGTGTAGCGTGGAAAATAGTAACCCGTGGAAAACAGTAACCGGAAGTCATCGCAGAGTTATCTGCGAGGGACGTGCTGAGAATTCCACTCTAAAAAGAGACGGCACCCGCCACTCCGCCTGACTGACTTGGCACGCCCGGGGAGTTATGCTAAGATCCGGCCGCGTAAATATATCTGCGTTTTGTGACAAACTTCTTTCTCGGCGGTACTGTACTCCATGCACATTAACGGTGCGCGTGATTCGGGTGTAATCTTAAGCTAAACGACGTTTATTGGCGCTGCTGAAATGGTCGAAGTCGGAAACATTCGGAACGTCGTTTAGCTTAAGATTACACCCGAATCACGCGCACCGTTAAGGTGCATGGAGTACAGTACCGCCGAGCAAGACGTTTGTCACAAAACGCAGATATATTTACGCGGCAGGATCTTAGCATAACTCGATCCCCGGGCGTGCCAAGTCAGTCAACGGTAGCGTTTTATAAAACCAGACTACAGACTACAGGGAGGTGACTCCCATATTATTTCCGGCAGGGGAGACGGCTTTACACGGGGAAAAACCTTTTTTGAACGCTACATCATGTGTTAAACTACACAAATGCACCAAAACCTCGTAAAGCAACTAATGCGTCGTTTGTCGGAATATATTCCATGCGAAGAACAGGTGCAGGAGCGGTAAATTGCATAAAGCACGTCCCTCGCAGATAACTCTGCGATGACTTCCGGTTACTGTTTTCCACGGGTTACTATTTTCCACGCTACAGGCCGTCGACGAGTACAATAACCCTCAGAAACATCATTTTGGGACTGGAACGGGCTTTATTTGCCCCAAGCGCCCTGTATGCGCGAAGAATGGCAAGTAAGGATGACACCGTAGTGGACTTTATTCATGCAGAATACATGTAAACGTGCATAAACGATGTCTGTGGCAAAGAAAGTATTTTCTTCGCGTCTATCAACACAACATGGGGCGCAGAAGATTTACCTCCCCTTTAACAAGTGAAGCGCTGCACAAAATCTGGGGCATTCAGGTGAGCAATGAAGCGCTCAATTGCCAACATTAAGCGCTCATGCAGCGCGGAGTTCTTCTGAACAAGCCTCTACTGCTGCACGTCGGATATGATGGTGATTCACAGCGCTGCGTTGCGCTGAGTGAGCGCTGAGTGAATCGCGCCCCAAATTGCCGTTCAGGATTGAATCACATTAAGCGCTGAGTAAGCGCAATGAAGCACTGCGCCTTCTGAACTCCCCTTTAGTCTCGGTCGTCGCCATCTTGGATCTTCGTTCGCCGCTGGGGTAGTTTCTTTTTTAGCTAGCTCTTACTGCGAAGCAAGATCTTGCGACCAAGATCGACTACCTATTTTGAAACCCGCCCCATCAGTGTCTATGTGATGATGAAGCCTTCGGTTTCGCCATAGACGCTGGACGCCATTAAATTTGCGGACTTAGTCTCGTTTTCGATTTCAAAATGGCCGCTGCGTGAATAACGTCTATGTAGCAGCTTCTGAGCTGTGGCTGTCATTCCCTTGTCCACACAGTGATGCAAGCAAGATGTACATGTATATCAGTGTGAATGGATGGATGGATGGATGGATAGTGTTTTGTGGCCTATTAGCCTTTGTAGGCATGAAAATTACTAGAACAATATAGAGTAAACGCAAATCAAATCATGATGTCCCTAGTTATTTGCATCTTACGAATCGCGTAGGGAGACACAGTGGGTTAAGTGCTGGTAGGAAGGGATGGATGGTGTTTTATGGCTTATCAGCCTCAGTAGGCTATGTAAGGCCATTAAGCATGAAAATCACTAGAACAGTTTAAACCAAACGCAAATCGCGTCACAATGTCCCTAGTTATTCGCCTCTTACAAATCACATAGGGAGATGCAATGGGTCAATTCTTACCCTGTACCCACAGGGGGATATCAATGTGAAAATCTGGGCTTCAGGCTATTCATCGAATACATAATGGCAGAAACTCTGGGACTGAATCTTTTTATCAGAAGATTGCTATTTCCAGTAGGCCTACATTTCGTCTGTCATCACATCATCTGAGTAATAGTTATTCTAGGTGTGACAACCATTGTGTGCTGCCATGTCAACACTGAAAAATGTCTTGTGTTGCCTTTCCAAATGCAGTCATCACGTACCCGTACCTACTCCTTGGTTTTGGTGGTGGTAACAGCCACTGCAACACCACCACCACCACAACTGTAGTAATGACTTACCAGTGGTGTTTGCAATAAGCATAGTGGCAGTGATGACGGTAAAGTCGTTATGGTGGTGGTGGTGGTGTGGTGTTGATCCTGCTGCTGTTTGCTGCTTGTTGAGTTTGTGTGGTAGCCCTGGCTGTGGATCTGGTATTCATCATGCAACCAATCTGCAGGATATTGGCCTCTCAAGACCCCGCAACTTGTATGCCACGTGCAGTGTCAATGAAACTATGGTATTTTTGCTTCACATTATAATTGTCTTTCAGTTCAAAAGTGTAGATAATGTTTTAACGTGTCAAACACAGCATCCTCCTTGCATGAAATGGCCTAAACAAGCTCACTTTTACTGCTACTCTTCCACTTGCATGGCTTCATTCTCCTCTCAATTGAGATACATGTATGTACCTTTAGACCTTGATGGAGTGCCTGTACATGTTTACCAAGGGTCCCTTTCAATCCAGTGCGGTACACACATTGGTGACACTGGCATTTCCATAAACCTTCATGCACTGGTTCAACATGTCTTTGCAGTGTGCCTCTCTGATCATCTCTGTACTCCCAATGGGGACACCGGTATTTCTTCAAACCCTCATGGACTGTTTCTACATGTCTTTGTTGTATGTCTATCTCTGACCAGCTTTGTATTCATAATGGGGACACTGGTATTTCTTCAAACCCTCATGGACTGTTTGGACATGTCATTGTAGTGTACTTCTCCATATTCATAACTGCTAAACCTTCATGGATAGTCTCTACATGTGTTTTTATGTGGCCTTTCCAATGAGCTCCACACATGCAATGGGGACAAGCATATCTCCTCAAACCCTCATCAAAGATTATAGGTTACACAAAGATAGCTCATGCCGAGCTTTTGCTATATAGAGTTACAAGACGCTCGGAACGCAGCGCCCCAAGCGGCCAAGACTATGGGGAAGTAATCACACTGCTTAGATACATGTAAAAAGTGCTTGTTTGTCGACGCGTTTCTGATGCATTCCGATCATGTTTGTGAATACATTTACGGTGTAATGTGTAATAAAATGATTTGCTGCAATAATGGGGATGTTTTGGCTTTGTTTTTTTTGTAGCAGGCGTTGTAAAATCGAAATATTTGGTTCATCGAAATGTGAGCCTATAGTCCGTTTCAACATTGCTCTGTCAGTGGAGACAAAGATTATTCGTCTGCTAGCCATCTAGGTACATACGACCGGTGAGGTTTGTTTACTTATCTTCTGTGGGTTTTGTGCAGAAAGTATACGTTAAAACAGTCTAATATGACTATTTTCGATTAGTTTTTAATCTAATTAATATTTTTGCATGTTTTAACGTGGCCGGATCTTTGGCATTACTCCCCGGGCGTGCGAAGTCAGTAGCGTCCACTGACAGAGCAATGTTTAAACGGACTATAGGGTCACGCGCATGCGCACAAGCATCCATTTAGATGAACCAAATCTTTCGATTTCACAACGCCTGCTACAAAAAACAAAGCCAAAACACCCCCATTATTGCAGCAAATCATTTTATTACACATTACACCGTAAATGTATTCACAAACATGATCGGAATGCATCAGAAACGCGTCGACAAACAAGCACTTTTTACATGTATCTAAGCAGAGTGATTACTTCCCCTTAGTCCTGGCCGCTTGGGGCGCAACGTGTCTCGATCCTCATAACAATGAGCTTATGAGCTATCTTTGTGTAACCTATAATCTTTGGCCTCAGAGACTGACTTCTCATTTGAATAGGGACAACAACTTCCTTTACTTTTTGATGAGCAACACTACTAACGTAGCCTTTCTTTCTAAGAGCATGCACTGCTGCTGCCTAGGAGGAATACAGTGCCTTTCCTCCTGGTGGTGGTGGTGGGGGGGGGGGGGGGGGGGGGGGGGGGCACAAGACAACTATGCTGTCTTCTGATTGGATGTGAGTGACCTTGCCTGACATTTCAGGGCTGTTGCTGCTCGCCACAGGAGCGGATCTGCCTTCTGACCCCTGGTCAGCAGAGACATTGACCACCTGCAAACCCTCACTTCCCTCTTGTACCTGTTCTTCTCCTTCACTCCCTGTTTCCACACCTGTCTTTTCACCACAATCTTGCAGTGCTCCATGGGCTGCATAATACCTTCCTAACCCACATATCTACTCCTGACTTCCTCTCTCCCACCAATACTCACATACTCAGCTCCTCCCACCTTCACCATTGGGCACCACCCAGACCTCCCAAAGCTTGTTGATGCTGTCTAATGTTTGCTCCCTTAGACATTTATCCTCTCCTTGCAAGCACTGCTCTTGTTGTGCAAGTTCCAAGGAACCAACACCTGTCAAGGCAGTCTCTGGCAGTCTTTTCAATGCAACAAAGATAATAAAAGGGTAGCAATACAACATAGGACAGGAGACAACTTTTAACCCCTTCTTTTCTTTCCCTCCTCACACTCTCCAACCCACCCTCACTGTATCCCTCAGCCCTGCCACATTTCAAAACACACTCAACATAGCCAGCAGGGGCTGCCAAACAAGCCCTGCATTACACTTGCCTTATCTTCTCTTCCCACCTTATCTTGCACTTCTTCCTTCATGAGGCAATTGGCCTTCACAGCAGTTCTCTCTTTCACCTCTCCCTCAAAAGATGCATCACATTTTATTTCAGTTTTCAAGTGATGATCAGAATTTGCCATGTCCACTTATGAGAATGTGTCATAAAACAGCCAGTTGGTGTTCTCTGCTTGCACCTCGTTTAGCCTCCTAAAAGGCAGAGGGCAGCCTAAATCCACAAGTGCCAGAACAGACAACTACTACAGCAGGGGGTTTTTGACTCCTAAGAGCTCCATAGCTTGGTCGATCACTGCTTTATCAACAACATGAACACTCCAAACTGATTGACTTCAAATGTCTTCCGTCTATCAGGTACAATAAAAGAAGAAGAATGTCGCGTGGGCGCGACAGGTATGGTGATTAAAGGAATAATGAGGGGGGTGATAAATTGAGTAGACACCGCGTTCCGCTCAAAAACCAAGGTTAGGGTCAGAGTTCACCATAGAATGGGGCGGAAAGTTCTCAGCAAGGGGTACAAGCTGAGGGTGACTATTTTATTTGGGGTTATCAACTTGTCCAGCACGGGCCGAGCCGTGATTACATTGTCAGGGGAATACCGATTGACCCAGCACGGGCTGGGGGTCAATTAGAATGTAAGCTCCCTGATTGGTGCGCACTACCGCGTGAGGGAGGTTTCTCGTTTTGGAAGGTGCTAAAACGAGGTTCAATTATTATTCATCGTGTTGGATGAGAGGTAGACGTGCGAGCTTGGTGCTCCACGTATCGAAGAAACCACTGGAGTGGGTTTTTTGGTTGCGAATGTCGGAATTCGCAAATCTTGCCTTGGAGGTTAGGCCAGCCTGCCAGGAAGATTCCGAGAATGAGTCTTGAACCGGACGGGAGGATTTTTGTCGACGTGTTTCCACAGCCTTCGTGGGGCTTTGTAGGGTAGCCGAGTCTTGTGGATGACCGCTGCTACGACGTGGATGATGATGGATGGTGGATCAGAACTCTACCGTCCCCGCCGAGTTTCTGAGGGTCCTACTTACGGCGCCAGGTGGAACGCTGGCGTGGGTCGACATGCTGTTTCTTCAAGTGCACTGGAGTGTGCTGGTTTCCTCAACGTTGGCGTCCTGGGTTGCAAGTATTTCTCGTGTAGTAAGCTTAGTCTAGCTCAGGGAGTGGACTGTGAGAATCCCAGGGGGAAATTTGTGTGTTTCTGACTTACTACAGACTTCGTCTTTCTTCTAACTGTGGGTGCAGCAGAAGACAGCGAGGGGGCACGGAGACAATCTGTGTAACAGGTATCGCTCAGGGGAGTGTTTTCCTTTCACGTACGCAAGTAGTGAAGAAAGAGAGATGGGGACTGTAATCTCTCCCTGCACTGGGGATGTGTGGGTAGTCTAACTCTACTGGACTGGGAGTGGGACACTTCTAAAGAGTGGACTGGAATTCTGGGGAAGGAATTCAACTCGGACTGGAAGCCCGAGCGGACAGCAAGGGGGGTTTGAACTTCTGTACTTTCATACCTGTGAGGGGGTGGAAGCTACTGGTAGGTTGCAACGGGTGGACATTGCAACGGAACTGTGTGAGAAACGTGTTGATTCACTTGTTGGATGAGGTTTTTTCACGCTGTGTCAAGTGGACTGGACTGTGGGTAATCTTGCTGGTGTTTATGGACTTGTGTTGAATGAGTGTGGCAGAGCTCGTGAACTTGGGCGGAGCCAAGAGGTCAGCGAGTACGGGTTCTCATTCACGTTTGCATTGCAGCTTGCGTAGCCCCATTGTTTAGAGTGGGGACGTTTTTGATTGGCTGGAGCCGGGAGGAGCAGGCGTGCAGGCGCGGGCTGGAGCGAGGAGGCTTTGTTATTGTTTGGCGTGGCCTGTGGTCTGGGGTCAGGCCGGGCTGCGCTGACTCTTACTCAGGGGTGGAGTGAGAGGGGGAGCGAGACGGGGTATCTCTTTGTGGGGTTGTTGATTTCTGAGCGTGCTCTGCTCAGGTTTAAGAAAGTGTTTACCTTTTCAGGGAAGGGAAAGGACATTTCTTGTGAAGTTTTGGATTGAACTTGAGTATTTTCTTCCGATTTGGGATTTGGGGAGAAAATTGTAGGGGAGTTTCCTTGGTGGATGTTTATGCTTGTTTGAGTCTATTTGGGGACTTAGCTGAAAAAAAAGGGTGGTCGTATACCTTTTGGGAGTTGGAAGTGTTTATGGGGGATTTTATTGAATGGATTGTTGTTGTACTGACTAGGACAGTCACAACGAGTGGTGGGAAGAGGACTTTTGGAGAAGTTCCAGGAACCTTTTTTCTCTGTTTTGTGAAAACAGGAGGTCGGATGGTGTTTGTGTTTTCTTGGATTCATGATGTCAACTTAACACGTTACCGGTAACGTTGTGGGTTTTGTTGCTTATGATCCTTGCTTTGGAGTTTTGACTTGGTGTACCTTGTTGAAGGTTGGTTGGAAAGTGCTTGTTTATTTTCTGTGTTTCTTTCAGCAGAAGCAGTGCCATCTTGTTTGTTGGTGGACCAAGACTGTGTGGTTTGTTTTGGGTCCCCATTTGCATTGTGTGCTGCTTATGCTTCGCCCTTCACTGCCTCGAGCAGGAAGGGGGAGTTGTTGATTAAACTGTTCTTTTATACCTGATTCAGTGGTTCCTCTTATTTCATCTGTTTGTTTACTTGTGGTGTCTTCCAAGGGTGTGGCAGTTGAGTTTAGCTGTAAACTCTCAAGTTGTCTTCTGGCTCTCACCCTCAGGGCGACTATATCGTCCCTGAGGGTGAAAGTGCAGCATCGCAAAACTGCATTAAAGCTATTAGAACACTTGTAAACGCGACAGTAAGCGAGCCTGCCCCAGGATTTATATCTAATTTCTAATTTTTGAGTAAAATTACCTCATTTTGCCGAACTGTCCACACCTCTGGAAAACACCGAACCACTGATGAAGGGTTGGTTATTTTGCATTTCCCATGCTGTTGCTTGCTGCCATTATTATCTTGTTTGCTCGTGCATTTCTTTGCAGCCTTGTTGAGATTAGCTGCTTAGATCTTTTCACTGGGGTTGTGAAACTTTGAGATTATGGAGCTTCGTTCAGGACACTTGACTGGGGAGAGTAGCAATGGGGGATCAGTTGATGAGTCTAGGAGGAACAGGATAGAGCGCTGGCGGAGCCTAGCCTCAGATCTAGACATAGAGGATTCAGCTGTACCTGACTTTATCGCGGGCCATTTAGCTAGAGAGGAAGCTGATCTGGCGCGATTGGAGCTTGAACGTTTGAAGCTTGAAAGAGAGAATGAAGTGAACGAGCAGAGGCAGAGGAGAGAGTTTGAGGAGAAGCAGAAGCGAGAAAGATGGGAGTGCGAAGAGAAGCAGAGGCGAGAGCGAGTGGAAGCAGAAGAGCGACTGAGAAGAGAGAAAGAAGAGCATGCTTTGCGGATGCAATTGCTGACTCAGGGAGCTAGGTCGACAGCTCGAATGGATGAGGATCATCCAAGTGTGAGTGTGGAGACGGATGAGAATCATGCAGACTTTGGGTTTAGAGCTTCTATCCCTCTCTTCGATGAGACTAAGGAAGAAATAGCTACGTGGTTACGTAGGTTTGAACGGGTGGCAAACGTGTGCAAGTGGGCAAGAGACACATGGGCTACCCGCGTTTCCACTAGGTTGACAGGGAAAGCAGCGGAGCTGTATAACTCCTTAGATGATGGAACCGCAGAAGACTATGAAGGTCTGAAGGCCGCGCTGCTGACGCGCTATCAGCTCACGGCAGAAACCTATCGGTTGAGGTTTCGATCCTGTAGAAAGAAGGAAAGTGAAACGTTCGTCCAGCTTGGTGCTAGGATGACAGAGAATCTTTCGAAATGGAGGGAACTTTCGAAGATTAGTGAGCTTGAGGAGCTCATCCTCTTAGAGCAGTTCTTGCAATCTCTTCCTTCTGAGATGACGGTGTACATCAAAGAGAAGAGACCTCAGACGCTGAGGGAGGCATGTGAGTTAGCGGAAATCTACGCAGAGGCGCACCTCGGGTGCGAAAGGAAACCTTTCCAATCTAGTCGTCCACAGGGTGGGAATGTTCACGGGAAAGGGAAAGTCCAAGGGAAGAAAAAGGGAACAAAAGGGATGGGATCGAGGGGACCTAGCACTCAGAAGTGCTATATCTGTCAATCGCCGAAGCACTTTGCAAGGGATTGTCCGAAAAGAGTAAAAACTGCAGGGGCAGTGTCGGGGGGACCTATGCGATCACTGGGACCCATCGCCGTTCCGACTTTGTGTCTTCCGTGTAGCCGTCAAAGCTATGACCCGAGATGTTCTGTGACCGTAGATGGAGTAGCAGTACAGGGACTCCGCGATACTGGATCGCAAGTGTGCGTAGTGAAGAGGGCACTCGTAGCACCGTCGAAGTTCAAAGGCAAAGAACTAGAAGTAGCTATGGCTGAGTCCAGCCTGAAGAGATTCTGTCCAGTCGTCCGGATGGCGATAGACAGTCCGTTCTACTCCGGTGACGTCGATGCAGTCGTGATGGAATCACCTGCAGCCGACTTTATCATAGGGAATCACGCTCGGCTGAGCGATTCCGAGGTTCTTCCTGTTTATGGGCAACCGAAGTCAGTTGCAATAGTGACACGTGCGCAGACCGTTGCTAAGAAGAAGGGAAAGCTAACTCCGTTACATGTAGCTTCGCCAGGGTTGGGAGAAGTAACTCCGAAGAAGCTGGGAGAACTACAGTTGGCAGATCCTACACTCCGTCATTGTCGCGAGGCAGCGGAGAAAAGGACAGTGAGTTCGACAAAGCACTCAGGGGAGATCCGTTTCGTGTGGAAGAAAGGACTCCTATACAGGGAATTCAGGGGAAAAGGGGTAGTGTACACCCAAGTAGTTGTGCCACGTGAGCTTAGGGCAGGAGTCTTACGACTCGCTCACGAACCGCCGATGGGAGGACACATGGGAGTGCAACGAACTAGGGAAAGGGTCTGGAAACATTTCTATTGGCCGGGGATGTGCCCCGAGACACGTCACTTCGTAGCGTCCTGTGACAAGTGTCAGAGAGTCTGTCCGAAACCGCAGAAAGTGCCGATCGGCAAGATGCCACTCATAGACACCCCTTTTGAGAGAGTGGCTGTCGATATTGTGGGACCCATTACTCCTGCTGCGGAGAGTGGGAACAGGTACATCCTAGTCTTGGTGGACTATGCCACTCGGTACCCTGAGGCAATCCCACTGAAGAGTATCGATGCCGTTACCGTCGCAGAAGCCATGTGGCAAGTCTGGACGCGGGTGGGAATCCCCGCTGAAATTCTGACGGACAGAGGAACTCAGTTCATGAGTGAGGTGATGCGCGAGGTCGAGAGATTGCTGGCTATCAAAGGGCTAGCTACGACCCCCTACCACGCTCAGGGGAATGGGCTAGTTGAGCGCTACAACGGGACACTTAAGACCATGTTGCGGAAGTTGTCCCAAGAGAAGCCCAGGCAGTGGGACAGGTATATTCCCGCGTTACTATTCGCGTACCGGGAAGTTCCCCAAGAAAGCCTAGGGTTTTCCCCCTTTGAACTGTTGTATGGACGCACCGTTCGCGGCCCGATGGCAGTACTCCGCGGCCTGTGGACCGAGGAGGGGGCCGATGAACAAGTTCGTACCACGTCTGAGTACGTGGTCGACTTGCGCAACCGCATTGAGGAGACCTGCGAGCTGGCGCGCCGACGGTTGGCCACCGCTACAGAGCGGCACGCTGGAGTGTTTAACAGGCGGACAGAGGACCGCCAGTTCCATCCAGGGGAACAAGTGCTGCTGTTGTTGCCGCAACAGCACAATAAGCTCCAGCTGTGCTGGCAGGGACCTTTCGAGGTTGTGCAGAGAAAAGGGGAATGCGACTATCTTGTCAGGGCATTCGGGCGTGAAAGGCTCTATCACGCGAATCTCCTGAAACGGTACCGCGTTCGGCAGACAGGGGAGTTAAATAGTCCCACGCCCACCATTGCCGTCGCAGTGGTCGAGGAGGGTGAGGACATGACTCCGCCTGACCGCGAACTTCCCCTACCTCAATTAGTCGGAGAGGAGTCTGCGAGAGACATCGTGCTGGCTGCTACTCTGACCGACAGTCAGAGGAGGCAAGCGTTGAGTCTGGCAGCGAAGTACGAGTCGGTCCTGACCGATCTCCCACTCCAGACCAACCTTGTCTCCTTCGACATGACAGTCGAGACCGCGCGACCAGTCCGAGTCCGGCAGTACCCTCTGCCGTATGCGAAGTTGGAGACGGTGAAGGAGGAAGTGAAGGCCATGTTGCGACTCGGGGTGATCGAGCCGGCAGCTTCGCCTTACAACGCTCCTGTTGTCCTCGTCAAGAAGAAAGACGGGCAACATCGTTTCTGTGTCGACTACAGGTCACTGAACAACGTGACCGTGTTCGATGCTGAACCGCTACCTGATGTAGAAAATCTCTTTGCCAAGATCGGGGGGGCAAAATACTTTTCAAAGATAGACCTTTCCAAAGGTTACTGGCAGATCCCGGTGCGGGAGGATGTGCGGCCCATGACCGCTTTCACCACTCCTGCTGGCCAATTTCAGTTTCGCGTTATGCCTTTTGGACTGAAGAACGCTGTCGCGGTCTTCTCTCGTATGATGCGAGCGCTGTTGGAGCCACTGGGGAGGAGCGATGTCCATAACTTCATGGACGACATCCTCATCGCCTACTAGGACTTGGCCAGAGCACTTAGAAGCCTTGGAGGCTGTGCTGAAATGTCTCAAACGGGCGAATCTCTCAGCCCGACCCACCAAGTGTTGTGTGGGATTCCAAGAGTTGCCGTTCTTGGGACACATAGTCAGGGAGGGAGAAATCTTGCCCGAGGGGGACAAGATCGAGAAAGTGGAGAAGGCACCGGTGCCTGAGACTAAGAAGCAGGTGCGTGCGTTCCTAGGTCTTGCGGGATATTACAGAAAATTCATCCCGAACTTCTCTGCTATTGCCCTTCCTCTCTCGAGTCTTACTCGAAAGAATGCACCAAACCGTGTGGAGTGGACAGCAGCGTGCGAGACTGCGTTCAGGGCGCTGAAAGCGAGACTCACGGCACGACCCGTTTTGCAGCTGCCTGACTTGTCTAGCCCGTTCACTCTACGGACCGACGCTTCAGACAGTGGTCTGGGAGCTGTCCTCTTACAGGAGAAGAGCGGAGTGCCGCACCCTGTAGCTTATGCTAGTCGGAAGTTGTCAGGGGCAGAGAGCCGCTACTCCACCATCGAGCGAGAATGCTTGGCGGTGGTGTGGGCACTCCACAAGTTTCAGCCATTCCTATATGGCAAGCCGTTCGTCCTAGAGACGGATCATCAACCACTGCGCTACTTGCAGACTGCCAAGGTGGCAAATGGAAGACTCATGCGGTGGAGTCTCTTGCTGCAAGCGTACAGCTTCACTGTCCGAGTGATACCTGGGAGTAAAAACGTAGGGGCTGACTATCTCAGTCGAGCCTGTGCTCCAGGGGAGGCTGAGTAGTGGTGTACTTCTGAGAATCTTCGATCCTGACGTTAGTGGGTGAAAGTAGAGTTTGTCGAAGGGTATGGGCCATTCCCGAGCGAGGGATTGTCTGCGGACTCGATATGGTGCCTCTTCCTGGCTGAGGACGAGTGTCACCTGTCCCCGCTACAATCCGTGACAACTTTGAGCTCGAGTAATGAAACAGATTACTAACTTGGGAGAATAGTCGAGAGAAGAGGGAGGGTCCTTTCACTACACGAGCGGGCAGGGGCATCGAGTGAAGAAGTTAGTCAAAGTGCTGACCGGGAGTCAGATCTTGAGTTGGGAGGCTTGTCGCGTGGGCGCGACAGGTATGGTGATTAAAGGAATAATGAGGGGGTGATAAATTGAGTAGACACCGCGTTCCGCTCAAAAACCAAGGTTAGGGTCAGAGTTCACCATAGAATGGGGCGGAAAGTTCTCAGCAAGGGGTACAAGCTGAGGGTGACTATTTTATTTGGGGTTATCAACTTGTCCAGCACGGGCCGAGCCGTGATTACATTGTCAGGGGAATACCGATTGACCCAGCACGGGCTGGGGGTCAATTAGAATGTAAGCTCCCTGATTGGTGCGCACTACCGCGCGAGGGAGGTTTCTCGTTTTGGAAGGTGCTAAAACGAGGTTCAATTATTCATCGTGTTGGATGAGAGGTAGACGTGCGAGCTTGGTGCTCCGCGTATCGAAGAAACCACTGGAGTGGGTTTTTTGGTTGCGAATGTCGGAATTCGCAAATCTTGCCTTGGAGGTTAGGCCAGCCTGCCAGGAAGATTCCGAGAATGAGTCTTGAACCGGACGGGAGGATTTTTGTCGACGTGTTTCCACAGCCTTCGTGGGGCTTTGTAGGGTAGCCGAGTCTTGTGGATGACCGCTGCTACGACGTGGATGATGATGGATGGTGGATCAGAACTCTACCGTCCCCGCCGAGTTTCTGAGGGTCCTACTTACGGCGCCAGGTGGAACGCTGGCGTGGGTCGACATGCTGTTTCTTCAAGTGCACTGGAGTGTGCTGGTTTCCTCAACGTTGGCGTCCTGGGTTGCAAGTATTTCTCGTGTAGTAAGCTTAGTCTAGCTCAGGGAGTGGACTGTGAGAATCCCAGGGGGAAATTTGTGTGTTTCTGACTTACTACAGACTTCGTCTTTCTTCTAACTGTGGGTGCAGCAGAAGACAGCGAGGGGGCACGGAGACAATCTGTGTAACAGGTATCGCTCAGGGGAGTGTTTTCCTTTCACGTACGCAAGTAGTGAAGAAAGAGAGATGGGGACTGTAATCTCTCCCTGCACTGGGGATGTGTGGGTAGTCTAACTCTACTGGACTGGGAGTGGGACACTTCTAAAGAGTGGACTGGAATTCTGGGGAAGGAATTCAACTCGGACTGGAAGCCCGAGCGGACAGCAAGGGGGGTTTGAACTTCTGTACTTTCATACCTGTGAGGGGGTGGAAGCTACTGGTAGGTTGCAACGGGTGGACATTGCAACGGAACTGTGTGAGAAACGTGTTGATTCACTTGTTGGATGAGGTTTTTTCACGCTGTGTCAAGTGGACTGGACTGTGGGTAATCTTGCTGGTGTTTATGGACTTGTGTTGAATGAGTGTGGCAGAGCTCGTGAACTTGGGCGGAGCCAAGAGGTCAGCGAGTACGGGTTCTCATTCACGTTTGCATTGCAGCTTGCGTAGCCCCATTGTTTAGAGTGGGGACGTTTTTGATTGGCTGGAGCCGGGAGGAGCAGGCGTGCAGGCGCGGGCTGGAGCGAGGAGGCTTTGTTATTGTTTGGCGTGGCCTGTGGTCTGGGGTCAGGCCGGGCTGCGCTGACTCTTACTCAGGGGTGGAGTGAGAGGGGGAGCGAGACGGGGTATCTCTTTGTGGGGTTGTTGATTTCTGAGCGTGCTCTGCTCAGGTTTAAGAAAGTGTTTACCTTTTCAGGGAAGGGAAAGGACATTTCTTGTGAAGTTTTGGATTGAACTTGAGTATTTTCTTCCAAATTGGGATTTGTGGAGAAAATTGTAGGGGAGTTTCCTTGGTGGATGTTTATGCTTGTTTGAGTCTATTTGGGGACTTAGCTGAAAAAAAAGGGTGGTCGTATACCTTTTGGGAGCTGGAAGTGTTTATGGGGGATTTTTATTGAATGGATTGTTGTTGTACTGACTAGGACAGTCACAACGAGTGGTGGGAAGAGGACTTTTGGAGAAGTTCCAGGAACCTTTTTTCTCTGTTTTGTGAAAACAGGAGGTCGGATGGTGTTTGTGTTTTCTTGGATTCATGATGTCAACTTAACACGTTACCGGTAACGTTGTGGGTTTTGTTGCTTATGATCCTTGCTTTGGAGTTTTGACTTGGTGTACCTTGTTGAAGGTTGGTTGGAAAGTGCTTGTTTATTTTCTGTGTTTCTTTCAGCAGAAGCAGTGCCATCTTGTTTGTTGGTGGACCAAGACTGTGTGGTTGTTTTGGGTCCCCATTTGCATTGTGTGCTGCTTATGCTTCGCCCTTCACTGCCTCGAGCAGGAAGGGGGAGTTGTTGATTAAACTGTTCTTTTATACCTGATTCAGTGGTTCCTCTTATTTCATCTGTTTGTTTACTTGTGGTGTCTTCCAAGGGTGTGGCAGTTGAGTTTAGCTGTAAACTCTCAAGTTGTCTTCTGGCTCTCACCCTCAGGGCGACTATATCGTCCCTGAGGGTGAAAGTGCAGCATCGCAAAACTGCATTAAAGCTATTAGAACACTTGTAAACGCGACAAAGAAAAAACATTAATGTTAAAGATCAGATGCTGCTGTTAATGCAGTGACAAGTGGAGGAACTCCTGAAGAGAGGTGGCCAACACACTAGATATTCCTACTAGGAAACTTGTTAAAAATAAGTTTGGGTGAAAAATAAACTTTAGTTATTTCAGGGGGTGGGAGTGGGATTCTTTTAGAGGGGGGTGGGGGGAGCGGCACTTTTTGTCTCTCAATGCAATTGTGATAGCATTGTTTCATGTCACGCAGCACCGTGCGGCTGTGAGAGCCTGTGTCTGTGTGTGTGTATCTGTGTCTGTCTGTGTGTGTGTGTGTGTCTGTGTGTGTGTCTGTGTATTTTCATTTGTTTTGCGCCATATATCACATCACAAAAAGAGTGGTGATTTGCATGCATGCACACACACACACATGCACACACACACACACATACACACACACACACACACACACAGAACTGATTTAAATGAACAGAATAAACTGTATTTAATGAGTGAGACTGACAGACAGACAGAGGCAGATATTGTCAGGAATGGACATACATGCATAAATGGTCACAGTAGCGAAGCACCATGTGAATGAGTGTGGCGCTTGGCAAGGGGGGGGGGGTGGGGGTGGGGGTGGGGGGGGAATATTTTTAACTTTAATTTTGAACATTACTTGTGGTTATGCTATACTTCTGAAATGAGAAGTGTCGCACCGTGCGACTAGAGCAGCGCCTAATATAAGTGTGGCGCAACATGAAGTGTGTGCAACAAGAAATCACATCGTGTGTGTGTGTGTGTGTTTGTGTGTGGTGTACACACGGCTCATGGATCGACGTTTCGCCCCATTTGCAAGTTCGCCCCACATTCTTGCCGGTTCGCCCCACTATCCAAACCTCTTCGCCCCACTATATAAACCGCTTCGCCCCACAATCCAAACTCGAGTAAATGCCGGAAAACATTGGAAAACACCTACAAAAACCATGAAAATGTCAATTCCAATCATTAGTTTTTGTTGTGCTAATTGATTTTCCCGATATTTTGTTGTTGTTGTTGTTGTTGTTGTTGTGTATTAATGTTGCTAGCTGCGTATTTTTGAGGTGTTAGTTCATGATGTTTTGTAAATTTAATTGTGGAGTTGTACATGTAGTGAGACCGACGAGGTCGTTTCGGTATCGCAGCACAGTTGATTTTTGTGTATCGGTCAGGTCATTGGCCTTGACCCGCGATCGAGTTAAGCTAAAATTAGCTTGTTGTGTTACGCGACGTTAGTCGATTTCCGCCTCGAGCTTCGGAGATTGTGCTGTTGCTTTCGCGAAAAATTGTGGAAGTTATAGCGATTTGAAGTTGAAAACTCAGTCGAGCTTCGGAGATTGTGCTGTTGCTTTCGCAAAAAATTGTGGAAGTTATAGCGATTTGAAGTTGAAAACTCAGTCGAGCTTCGAAGATTGTGCTGTTGCAGTCACGACTTGT
>JAWQFJ010001049.1:30000-43926 GCA_034096865.1 Theodoxus fluviatilis | reverse complement strand
GCACACACACACACACACACACACACACACACACACACATACACACATACACACACACGCACGCACACACGCACACACACACACACACATACAAACACACACATACAAACACACACATGCACTTACACACATGCGCGCGCGCGCACGCACAGGCCACTCATCATAGTTTGATTCTATTCTCAAGGAAACATTCAATTTCATCCTTCTTGATAGAAGAGACGACTTAATAAAAGCATGAGGGTCGATTATCATTGATACAGAAGGGAGAGAAAAACCCATCACTAGCCATAAAGGAAGGTCAAAGGGAATGCCAAAATGTGTCGTCTGCTACTTCGTTACAGGCACGGGTACAAATGCCGACGTTTACTACATATATAAAACCATGACATAAATACAGTCTGCCACGGCGATGAGAGCACTGAAACAATAATTTATTCGACTTTTGAAAGCCACTTCCATGGCTCGAAGCATGTTTACCGTGCAAGTCTGTGGAGTGACTTCCATTTAATTCGATTTTTAGTATGAGCCAATCAATTATGACTACGGGCACTGCATTTTTATTGTTTTGGGGCACAGCTAGTGGCGCACTCAAGTGTGTAACAGTTAGAGCGCCTTCTGAGATGCTTCAGCTGTTGCGCGACCTTGACAGGAAGTTGACGTTTGCCACTGGGTGAGAGGTCACTACAGGAATGCTGCCATGAGTGTGCTACGATAGCAGAGATGAAGCAGAATACAACGGAACGCAGAGCAAGATGAGGAGGAGGCGTCGAGCAGTTCCACAGGAAACATGCCAAATGACATGCTCCACCTCGCTTTGCAGCTGTCTGACGCGGGAGTCTAGACAAGTAGTGCGAGGCATGCTAAAGCGCAACGACGTCCTCCCCTCAGTGGAACTTCCCCTGGCCGCCTTCAAGTTCGACAACTCTGCTGACATTGCCTTCTCCTGCAACGTGCGCGTGTGCAAGACTGCAGACAACAAATGCAATCAGGTACGTCATGCCATTCAAACTGTATGGAAACTGGCTCTCCATTCCCTTGTAGCTCTGCATGTGTTTCTGCTTCAGTTCACTGATATTTTTTTAGTGTCTGTCTCTCTGTCTGTTCGTGCGTTCGTCTGTCCGTCCGTCCGTCCGTCCGTCCGTCAGTCCGTCCATCTGTCTGTGTATATCTGTGTGTATGTCTGCCTCTCTCTCACATACACACACACATAGACACACGCGCGCGCGCGCACACACACACACACACACACACACACACACACACACATACACACACACGCTCATTATACATACACCACCACCACCCCGCTCAGCCTCGCCATCATTACCATCATCATCCTTATCATTTTCGTCGTTGTCCATTTTCACCACAACCATCAGCACCACCACTACCTCCACTATGACCACAGCCACCGCCTTCATTGTCATCCCATACCATCATCACCCATGTCGTCATAACCGACTCTATCGAGTCCACCACGACTACCCTTAACAACTCACCTTAAACAACACGAAATCGCATTACCATCACCTCCCCCATTTTCTGGACTCAATGTCGACCTAAACCTCACGCTTTTACGTCGTGTTGCAGAAACCATGCAGCTTTGGCCAAGGGTTTGGCCGCAGGCGTCGTGACGTGACAAGCGACCTCACCGCCAGCGGCAGCGAGAGGATGGTGGAGCAGAGAATCACTGTTGTGGAGATGGCTGACCCTAATGGCCTCGTCAGTGAGTAGCTCTCTGCAACTGCCGGTCTCTTTCAGGCTGGCGCACACGGAAAGGCAGAATCAGACTGTTTCTCCCTCCCTGATGGATACATGAACTTACTATTTTATTGGTACAGTTTCAACGGTGTTCGCGGGGGCTGAAACCAGTCTGAATGAGACTTCCGCCCATCTTCCCCTATGAATATTCACGTCATTTAGCAATAGCCTCGGTATTCCACATCACTCTTCTCCATATTTCCACGGACTGACAATGCATGAGAATAGGATGTTTCTCTTGGCAAAATTGTATCAGTGAAAGATAACAAATTTATAGCATGTTCTAAGTAATGAAACACTTGAGACATCTCGTTTTCCTCGATACAACTGCTTGCTCACTAAGAAGCATGCACCCCTGGATACAAATGTCGCCTAACAACATCATTCCCTCTCACCAGGTTCGACAGGAGTGCACTCTCACATGCCATTGTCGGTTGTCGTGTTCATCCAGAAGTAAATGTATACTTCTGTTGCATACTCTCTGTGCACGCATGGTGTGATCAGACGATGGAAGTTAACTTGACCACTTGTTGCGAAAAGCACACGTTAGCCAAAATATGAACGGTCTTTGCAAGACGCCAGCCTCAAGCCATATAGCGTGTGACTTTCTCGGGTTTTGGTCAAAGAGGAAGACGTTACAGTTGTTGACGGTTGTGTTCGCTACTTTTTTGATAGACAGATGCAGCTGGACAAGTGTGTCTCCACGTCAGCTCACTTCTTGTCCTGGGTACACCGGTTGTAGCTGATACGAGCTTTTCCTGCTCAATGTCCTTCTGTCGTGTTCAGGCTTCATAGCAAGAGTGTAGCTGTAGATATCTTCAACTGGGAAAATTGTTGTGAGATGCATCAGTGTGGCTCCACGTGACTAACCTCCTGACCTACACATACCGGTTGTAGCTGACATGAGCTTTCCCTGCGAAATATCCATCGCTCGTGTTCAGGCTTCGTAGCAATAATGTTGCTGCAGATATCTTTAGCTGAAAAAAATATGTGTATACATACAAAATGATTCATGGGTTTATCATGATTTGTAATGGACAACACAACGTGGTCACAGGTGATTTACTATAATAAAAGACTACATTTAGAAATGGCATTGTTTTCAGCTCGCTATGGATAGTTTGTAATTGGTGATATTTTATCTGGAAGTTCAGCAGGCAAATATCTACTCGTAATTAGAAGATCTTCAGTCAATTACCGTAAGTGCTGTAGACAGATATTCCACACTTTGGATCTCCCACATATCATGACAAGGCGCTTTATACTGTCTTAATCAAAGTTTTCAACAGTAGGCTACCTGTGCAGTGAACATGTGTATTGCTCTGCACAAAAGCTCCACATGCATTGGTCGTCTTTCTCTCACTGCAGCGGCCCCCCAGGCAGTCGAGGAAAAGTCCTGCTTCGGCAAACCGGAAGTGCTCACCGTGGTGGTGGTGCTGGGTGTGCTCGTGCTCATGCTGATGCTTCTGGCCGCCATCTTGGCAACTCGTCACTTCCGGCGCAATGGCGGCACGTCGCACAAGGAGCTGGACTCGCAGTCCACCTACTCGTCCAGTATATCCTCTCAGCTGCACATTCCTCGAGTCAAGGCGTCCATGTAAAGATTCGATATCTCCTGTCAAAATGATCACCTGAGGAAAAAGTCCCCGCAAAAAACAGAGATGCTTGGGAAAAGGGAGAGAATTCAAAACCTATTATTGAAAAGTGCAAGATGAGCATTCTGCGGTTGATAGTTTTGGTTTATATTGAAAGTACACACGGGGAGAAAAGAAACAAAAATTAAAAAACGAATTAGAATAATATGGGAGAACTTTGCATCCATGTTTTGTAAATATTTACTCCAAGTTACATTAAGGTCCACTCGCAACATAAAAAGTATTTTGTACTGTTGAGATTATGAATCTCAATGAAAGAGGCTTGATATTGAAAAATAGCAGTGGAAACATGACGGCAATTGTACATTCTGTCACAGGCATGTTGTCGGGTTTGAATTTACTGTAGTTACTATCTACATGATTTCTTCCGTAAATTTCACTTTCTAAGGCAAAACATACGGAGAATGCTGAAATATTGAAAAACTGTATTCGGTCTTTCATTGCAAATATATGACATACCGCTTTCATGACGATATATTACTTGCCTCAACAAGAAAGATATATATTAAGGAGCATTTTGCATCTCGTTGCACGTGCAGTTGTTACTCTCGCGTCTGTGAACTTAACTGCTTTAATTACATTCTCATCCTATCCTCAGCTTTCGTTTATGAGGCAGAACCCTCGCTTACCACGGTATAGTTTCAAGTTTTGAATTTTGACAAATATATTGTTTTCAGTATCGCTTGTGTGTATATATACATAATAACAATTTCACTGCTAGCGCGTTACGTAGTTCCCATGATCAAAATCGGATGCCCGCTGTAATTCAGTCTAATGTACATGTTGAAGTTCTGCTTACACACCTTCATTGAAGATGCTCATTATTTGTATTGAATAATATGCTTGTGTGTCTTTTATTGCACTGTGCGGAGGCGTTCGAGAACCTGCTACGTTATTCAACACTGCAAATGATCATGTCTTTGTAACTATCCCTCAACGTTCACGCACAACGTTAAATTCTATATCGTCTACCTGCAGATCATGTTTCCTTCACGTCACATTCTACAAGAGTATGTGTGAACATTTTCCATTTTTGTAATTTAATTATATCGTTCTTGATACTATGGTTTGGTCTTTCTGTACCGTACCCTCTCTGTAAACTGACAGACATATTTCTTTGTTCAGGAAAAAGGTACAGTTTACTAGCAGTGCACGTAGAGCACCGGAATTCGACGGACTGCAATACATCTGTTCAGTAATGTTTTTTTTTCAGTAATCATCTGTGGAAGGATTCTTACTATGTTATTTTACGAGATATCATAATGTTTTTTTTTCTTTAAATTTCAAACATCACAGTTCCCTTTTGGAGAGTGGCTACATGGGCTGCTGTTATTGTGTCTTCTTTATTTGTTGTTGCGACTTGACGCAGCAAACATGAAACATCTGTGTGCATCATTTGCATTAATGCTTGGATCTTCTGTTGTGCTTTATTACACCAGCTGCCTTTTTCTAATAAAACAACAAAAGTCATGTCGTTGTTTGTAAGTCATTGAGTTTGGTACTCTGAATTCGTTTTATGGGGTGCAAAAATAATATGTCCTCGTCCTCGTCTTCGACCTCCTCCTCCTCCTGCTTCTCCTTCTCCTCCTCCTTTTTTTTCCTTTTTGCATTTCTTAATTCTTCCGTCCTTGCTCTTTTTTTAAACTAAGGACAACTATAACTCATATAAAAGGCATTTTTCTTTATTTGTGCACGTAGAAAATTACAAAGGAAGCATGACAATTTGAAACATCAAAATGATGGATGAGTTTGTCAAGTTGTTCTCCCTTGACATTTCATCTCCATGAGAATATAATCTGTACATAGCGCTCTGTACAATGGAATGTCTCAAATATCGACGGACAGTCAGTAAAAATATAACTTTTGCACCTGAGAAATGTTATCTACAGAAACCACGACCGCTTAGTGGAGAAAATGCACAGTTGGAGGTCTATCTAAATGTGTCAATAGTCAATATTATACAGTGTTTTCCAGCTAAACACCTGATAAAAACTACAAGCCATAGCGTCATCACTGTTTTGCATAGTCTCGAAACTTTGAATCGTTAAATGGAGAGGTGTTGATAATGGAGTGAAAAGTGGATATGCAGGGTGAGGGATTCATCACAATAAAAAAGGAATCGAGTCTCACACATAAGAATCTGAATATAACTGTACAGTTTGCACACAGCGGTTACACCTGCATGTCGAAAAAGTATTCATTTTCTCAAGATTATCTGTGTATGGTGTTGACCAGATGCAGAACAAACTACGAGGTTCTTCTACGGTCGTTTAGCGCAATCGCGTAAATAATTTTAATTCAATGCGCCAAGGTATTGTTTGTCGTGCTTGTCTCGAAAAAAAGACGACCTATTACTTCTCCCATCGATACGTGAACCTCCACCATGACAGAATATGAAACAAGATTCGTCTGTCTCGCCGCCTCATAGTGAAAGGTTCTAATTCAGATTGTTTTTTATTAATTTTAATCAACGATTTTTTATTATCAAATCTGATCGAAATCACAAATGCAGCATAATTGAATTGGCTTTTATAAATTATTACGGGAGCATCACCATCATCATCATCCGATGTCGTGCCTAGTTTTCTATTGCCAGGCTTTCGTCTCCCTTGCTGTAGAGGGCATTTTCAAAGCCGCCGGGTGGAGACACGTAAAAAGATCCTTTCATGTTCATGCGTGCCCTCACAACGATGGCGATGACGATAATGATAACTACGAGGCCCAATACTCCAATGAATATCCCCACGATCTGTCCAGCTGATAGCGGCTCTGCACTCTCTGCAAAACAAAATTATAATTTGCATAATTAATGCACTCAGCAAACGCCCTTTTGTCAGTTAGGATCCGTAATACAACAGGAGTACCAGATAATTATAATAGAATGTATACTTTTACAGAAAATCATGAACACAGTGAGACACAAGCACGTTTAATGGAGGGAAGTGATCAGAGTGTGTCAAGGAGGCTCCTTCTAAGCTCAGCTTCCAATGGTACAAAGCCAAATCCTGAATATTGCCATGGCTCCTATTCATTAAAAATCGAGAGCAGACCCAAATTCCCTTTTACAGGTCGCCCCCATGACCATGTGATGTAAAATGATTCCTTTAAGCACTTTAAATTTGTCTTTGGCAAAATACCGCATATCCGAGTCTGCCTATAGATGTATGAAACATAAAGATGTATGACGGAAAAATTTGGCAACTGGTGGCTGGGGAAAACATTATAAAGAAAGATGGAAAATACACGTTGACCACACATGTTTAGATGACAAAACTGCTGCTGCCTACAATGAAACTATCCTTTAGTAATAAGACAGGAGTGTTCTACATTAGCTAAAGTGTGACCACGTTAGAACGAAAATCACAAAAAACGTTACAAAACGTTACCATATTGAGTATCAACAATGAAGTTATTTTCGTTCTTTAGAATACTTTCGTTTTTCTTGAATCATACAGTTATTATCACATTTATTGTTAAACTGACATCAGAATGTATATGCTTTATAGATGATAGAGATTATTCATCGTTCTTCCTTACTCTTGGAGATGGACTGACGAGGTTCGACAGCGGGGTGAAAAGGGAGGCCACCGGGCCAGTAAGTCGAATTAGGTTGGCTGGAGTTGCCCGCCCCTGACGTTGTGGTTTCTTCAGTTCTTGGAAAATCCTTGGTTACCACTGTGGTGACGTCAGTCGTACTCGAAGTCGGTGTGCGTGTCGTTTTTGTGACAGCTGAAGTTGTGGTTATGTCCCCTTTCAAAAGAAATACGAAAAAAAGATGCCACTAAAGTGTTTCACAATGTGAATAAAATGCACTTTACACTTGAAACGAATATACATGTTCCTAATCTAAATTGGCCGACGTCATTTCCTTTATTTGCTGTAATCGAAAGTATGAGTGATGTTATCCCAAGCAGGGAGGGAACCGCTGTGCCCAGTTACCTTGAAAACTGCCATCAAGTCTACAAACTGCACCAAATCCTATTGCAAAAGGAGATACTTACTTTCATCAGCATAGTTGTTGCACGCTTGTGATCAATGCATCCCTGCACAAGATAGGCCTACTATTTGTGACTGCTCTGCACGGATGCACGTATCTCATTTTGTTTTTGTTTTTAAACCTACCACAAATCAGGAGGGGGAAAACGAGTAATTATTAAGGAAGGCACATATTGACGGTATTGATGAAAAACAAAAAAACGGTTGTCACCCCAAGTGAAGTTGAACCACGGCAACCAATCCGCTCATAAAAACTGCTAATATAACTAAGTAATGTAGTCATTTGACACATCAACACTTAGGAAGCAACCAAGGAAGCAAGCAAGCAAGCACAAAAAAAAGAAAAAAAAGAAACACACACAACAACACACATACACACACGCGCGTGCGAGCGCACGCATACACACACGCGCACGCAAACAAGCACGCACGCACGCACACACAGACACAAACACACACGAAGAAACAGATACGTGCACGACACGAGCGTTTCCTCTTTTGTCCTGCTCCAAATGAGTCTGCTTCAGTTCTATCTTCCCGTCGCTATACATGGATTTCCATCAGCACTATACATGGATTTCCATCAGCACTATACATGGATTTCCATCAACACTCACATCCGTCCATCTGGCAGATGAAGGGTTTGAAGGAGGAGCAGGGGGCACCTGTCCACTTCCCGTCCGTCAGGTCCATCAGGGCGCAGGTGGGGATGCGTGCGTAGCTGGGGATTCGCCCCAACCAGTTGTTGTAGAGCAGAGCCTCACCGTCCGCCCAGTGCCAGCCTCCTGAGCAGAGAGGTAGAGCGAGGTTATCAGTCACCGTATTGCCGTAGGTGGTGGGATCGTCATGGAAAAATAAATGATATGGATATAACACGGCCCAATTGCAGCAGTTGTCACTCTCATCCTTTCAGTGATCAATGTCGTCTTTCCGGGTCCTCCTGCTACTTTACTTTGGCCTCCCATTTCCGTTCTTCTGCTCTTGCTTCTTGGTCTTCCTGTTCAAGATCCCTCTCCTTTGATTCACCATCATCACTACTCTCAATCATCATCATCATCATCATCATCATCATCATCATCATCATAATCATCATCATCATCATCATCATCATCGTCGTCGTCGTCGTCGTCGTCGTCATCATCATCATCATCATCATCATCAATCATCCTTGTTGCCATACAGGTTACTTACCTATTTAAAGCGATGAAAAATGTATTAAATGGAATACAAGAATTTTGTCTTTATTCATGAACTCCAAACCGAACTCTCCTCCTCCATCATTGTCATCGTC
The DNA here is from genome assembly GCA_034096865.1 of Theodoxus fluviatilis. Classification (NCBI taxonomy): domain Eukaryota; kingdom Metazoa; phylum Mollusca; class Gastropoda; order Cycloneritida; family Neritidae; genus Theodoxus; species Theodoxus fluviatilis. The sequence goes on along the minus strand of JAWQFJ010001049.1, from coordinate 35,223 downwards.
GTCGTCTTCGTATTGTTCTTATTATTCTCTTTTTTAATTTCATTTTCTTCTCCTCAGCGTTCTCCTCCGCATTTTTCTTCTTCGTTTTCTTCTCCTGCTCTGCCCCTCTGTATTGTCTTTCCGATGAGGTAGATGCTACTGCACTGTTGTTGTGCTTTCCCCCCGAGCCCCATCATACATCTGCATGTATTGCAATATTGGCAACAGCGCCGTAGCTATTCATAGAGAGACTGCATCTCTTATTCAGACCTTCCATCATCTGGGACAGCCCTATCCAGGCACCGCTGGGGCTGGAGGAGGTCTGGGGGAGGAGCAGCCCGCTGTCAATCAGGCCAGAGAGCTGGTCCAATTGGTGGAACGCTGCCAGGGTCAGGCCTCGCCTTCTGCATTCACTTCTGGCCCCGCCCCATGTCAGTGGCATCCGGGCTTCCAGCAGGTAGCATGTGCCCATTAGCTCCACCATGCCCTGAGGACACGCTTTCCACCCAGAGGTGGAGTCTGTGGAACCGTCTGCTACAAAAGGGAAAGGTATTGATTTCACGTCGTGACTATATATCCATTGTGGGATCTCAAACAGTTCTGTACGATACATCCTTATCACTGATTCAATGATCAGATCTCTACAGCCACCTGACGATGTGCGCATAGACAGGCAGATAAGACGTATTCAGTCAGATTCCAGCAGCATCTACTACTATTCCCTTAGCAACACTTCATCCCAAGGCTAGCATACTGCTGCGTCAACGATTACATGCACATTAGTAAGTTTCTAGTGCTGTCAACGTTATCTGGCTTCACTCCCGAGGAAACATAAGCAATCTGTGTTAAGCATCTTGCTCATGGATGCAACTCGTATCTCGGCAGACTAGAGCATCACAACCGCCACTCGCAGGCGACAGGATTGACCATTGGGCAAGAGCCTTAACAAGGACATAAACGGATATTGATAATTGATCATCCATGGATACCGAGAAAAATGTCAATGGATGTTTAATGCAATTATTAGTTTAGTATGCGCAATGTCATAGAAGACGGATGACTTCATTTAGGCAAAGCCTCGAGAAAGCAATTTGGTCCTCAAATTTCGTCTACCACTTGGTTTGCAAAATATACAGTTCCGTTCCGAATACGTAGTTGGCAGTATGCTAAAAATCATGGTCGTTAGCTACCAATGCATTAAAACTCAATTGACACGGGGTTTCTTATAGTTAATTAAATCTACCGACCTTTATGAAAGTATGACTCATAATGAGTATTTCAAACTATCACTTCTAAAGGGGCACGTAAAACAACCGATTCAAATGTGTTTATTAAACAAACCAATCATGATTGCAGGTTACTCCTTGTAGTTTTGTTTTGAAATTTAATGCAAGCTTGAATGGATTTCTCCATGACGACCATGAGATCCAAAGAATGCAATTAAATCAATCAATGCTAAAGTCAAATCGCTAACTAGTAAAGGATTACACCAGCACAGTGTCCAATTTGCTGCGTATAAACTTTTTCTCTCCATTGTATAGATTGCACTGCAACACTCTCACGCCGATGTACAAATATGCTTTTGTCTTAAGGGGCACATGTTCCTCGCAATGGTGGACTCAGGATGGCACCCATTCATAGCAGAACTCAAAGTCTACTAATACTATTTCCACTGCGACCTCACAGGTCTGCAAGGGAAGATAGGGGAATGAGTCTACTCGTACACTGCGCTCAAGGACAGTAAAAGAAATGAAGCATCATGGTATAGTATTTGGTGACAGTGCTTGGCAATGGGAAGCTTAACGAGGGACTTAAACTAAAGGCATATGTACTCCTTTTGACACTGCCTATTTCCATGCACTGTAAGGGTACTCAAGTCGCACATGACTTTACTCGTCAATCCAACACCATCTCTACTCTCTGGGGAAATGCAGGAAGAAGTTACAACTGCAGAGATAAGCACACACCGGTGTCCACGGCGCAAACGAAGGGCTGGAGCACGACACAGTTCAGCCCAGCCCAGCTCATCTTGTTCTGAGTCAGACAGCTGGAAGAGTCGCCGGAGGCGGTGTTGCCGTAGTATTGAAAGGTCATAGGATCGCCGTTAACCCATTTCAGCTCACTGTTCACCTGCGAAAGTCATAATAAAAAACAAACAAGGAGTTAATCAATTAATCGTAAGTATACTTTTGTGTAAGCAAAGATTTGACAATCTCTGTGATAATACTATGTCTCCTATGTTTGTTTGTTTATTGTTCGTTTATTTACTTGTTTCGCTTGCATACGTTAGAGATGCATCAGTTCCAATAGTTAATTAATAGGCTCCTCATTATTTAAAACGCTCGTAAAAAGTAGACTATATGGAAAGGATGTTGAGGGAAAAAAAAATATGCAGCAGCAGGAACAACAGTATTAGCAATAACAATATCTACATAATTCACGGCTTATGTTAGCCAACACCTCCGAGAAACTGATTTTATCTACCTGTAACTAGCCTGACCCCTATCGCCACCTACCTTTCTGGCACCAAGCCAGAAGGGCGTCATGAGATCAAAGGTTAAGCGCTGTATGAAGGAGTCTTCTGCTGATGACCTGACAGAAGCTAGGTCGGTGCCTTCAGACTGGCACACGGCCCTTGCTTCCTCGAAACTCCTTGCTGTCTGGTGCAGGCGGAAGAGGCGAGTGCCGAAGCGAGTGTAGTTTCTGTAGAACGAATCGGGGTCCTCGGGGAAAGTCGGTGACAACGACGGATCTGCGCACAAATTGAGTAGTATCACCAGTAGTACCTCCTCCTCCTCCTCCTCCTCCTCCTCCTCCTCCTCCTCCTCCTCCTCCTCATCATCATCATCATCATCATCATCACCACCACCATCACCACCACCATCCTCCTCCTCCTCCTCCTCTTTTTCCTCCTCCTCCTCCTCCTCCTCCTCCTCCTCCTCCTCCTCCTCCTCCTCCTCCTCCTCCTCCTCCTCCTCCTCCTCCTCCTCCTCCTCCTCCTCCTCCTCCTCCTCCTCCTCCTCCTCCTCCTCCTCCTCATCATCATCATCATCATCATCATCATCATCAACGCCATCATCATAATCATTCTCATCATCACTATCCTCCTCCTCATCACCATCCTCCTCATCACCACCATCCTCCTCATCACCACCATCACCACCACCATCACCATCACCACCACCATCACCACCATCACCACCATCACCACCATCACCACCATCATCACCACCATCATCACCACCATCATCACCACCACCACCACCACAACCCCTACCACCACTGCCACCACCGCCACCACCACCGCCATCACCGCCATCACCACCATCACCACCATCACCATCACCGTCCTCCTCGTCCTCCTCGTCCTCCTCGTCCTCCTCCTCCTCCTCCTCCTCCTCCTCCTCCTCCTCCTCCTCCTCCTCCTCCTCCTCCTCCTCCTCCTCCTCCTCATCATCATCATCATCATCATTTTGGTCCTTTTTTGAATAAAATTCTCTTGGGAGAATTTTACACCTGGTTCCCGCTGTGCAGTGCCCAGTGACGTGACCAGTTTTACTCCTCGGTAGGAGAGACAATTTGGGTGAAGCACCTCGCCCAAGGATGCAACTCTAGAATCTGTGCAGCTTAGAATACCTCACCACTAGCTGTGCAGCTGTAAGCGATTGCAGGTCAAACGCTCTATCTGCTAGGCTTCAAGGCCCCACATGCAGCTACATGTAGAAGGTGTATTGTACGACAAGCATGCACCTTTCGTAAATGAAACTGTTTTTATTGGATATATGAATAGTTCAAGGCTTTTTGAACAGAACATTTCAGATCTTGCACTCTCACAAACGCAGTCACACATAATTATGTTCAGATGCATAGAAACGGGAGGAATGTTGTTAAAGGTCTTCGCATATGAGGCAATTCCACACGCCACACACTGACTGACAAAAATATCTCCCAATGGCAGAGCGCTACTGACGCCTTTGCTTCACTATTGCCAGCCGTGATTGGCTGCCACAATGACGCTTGCGAGATTGCCAGGGTAAAATCGCCTCGTGTACGACGGCCTTAAGGAGTACCTCTCTCCACTTGGCAGATATGAAGCGCTCTTTCCTCACAGTCGAGGTCCACCCACACGAGGGAGGGGGTTATGGCCACACATCGCCTCTGCCAAAACAAACATTCAATTACAAAACTGCACTGCAATTCACTGCCTATACCACAAATAAAATTCAAGATACCAACTGTATCTCAGTCAACACGCTGCATCTGTTAAAACAGAATAAACCAAAACTAGAACACAGGCAACGCAAATTCATGACAATATTCTTTAACGTCTCACAAGTCACTAGTCGCATCGAAAAATCGTGTCCAATAAACACATTTCGATTGTCAATAGTTGAGTGAAACAAAGTTCCTTCATGCACGGCAGCATAGGGCCATCATGAAAACAAAAGAATTGTAACTCGAAAATGATATGTGTGCTTAAGTCAGCTTGAAAAGAGTGTAGACAGATATTGAAGACGACAGGGGGTTCGGAGGGTGATTCACGCACACTGACGGAAAAAGACCAGAAACACAAACAGGCACGCACGGTAGACATTAGACAGACACACCCACACATAGACACCAAAACAGACACCGACTGTGAGACAGATACATGGAGACAGAAACAGACAAAAAGACATAGAGAGGCAGAGGCTGATTGACGTAGAGATAAAAAAACAGGAAGAGACCGAGGCAAAGGTATAGAGAGAGAGACAAGAGCACAGATAGAGAAACAGAGACACTTCAAAATAAAAGATGACGAAAGAAGATACACGCAGAATATGAATATCAGAAGACAGTGAGACTTTGAAACTTCTATCATGATTGTACATGGAATGTTCGTGACAATAGCAGCGTACCTGCAAGTCTGTCCTTTTGGGATACTCTGGAGCCCACTGCGTGTAGGTGAGAGGGCGCTCTCTGTCAGTCACCCACACATACTTCTCGGAGCTGTCAGTGCGCATGCCTATCCAGACATTTTCTGTGCGTCCGTCCATCACACTGCGGAGCATTTCTGCAACGCACGCGGCGACACAGTGATGCAAGTACACTTCATGTCGACACACAATGGATGAGGTAGACTTTGCATGCAAAAGAAGACAGTTTAATTCGCGGTGTTGCACCTGCAGAGGTGACCTTCAAAACGTCAGTTGTACTGCAAGCTGCAAGACTGAATGGAAGTTTGAAATGTTGAATGGAACAGGT